>LBNU01024746.1:16167-71865 GCA_014162995.1 Artemisia annua | reverse complement strand
TGCACCATCATCAGTTTTACGTGCAGCTACAGCTTCATTACCTCATACTACTTCTGTTCACTCAGGACAGACTCTCCCAGTCCGCCGTCGCAAGACGTGCCAGACTGCTAGAAAAAGTGTACGCCTTGTTACCCCCACTCCCAGGATACCCATTATTCATACATCACCATCAATTACATCTACCATTGCTCCTACACCTACTCTACACTTGCCGCTCAAGAAGCGTGCGAGGCTTACCACTCCATCATCACCTACTACTGAGACTTCTAATATTCCACCACCCACCCAGTATCATGTAGGAGAGAGCTCTCGAGCTGCTGCAGCAAGAGGGCCGACTGCCGTTACCTTAGGTGCACAGTTAGATGACTAGCAGGGTCAGATTGACAGGTTGAGACATCAGGTAGACGAGACCCTTGCTAGTCGACTTGAGGTGATAAAGGAGGAGGTTGAGGGACTAGTCATAGGTAGGGTTGGTATTGATGTGTCTTACCAGGGACTGGAGACACGGCAGGGACAGGATCATGAGCAGATTGCTTAGTTGAGTCATCAGTTGCCATTAGTGTGGGATAGGTTGGTGAATGCAGATACTAGGGAGGCTGCTCTTCGGCTTAGAGTTGAGCATCTAGAGGAGATTGTTGTCATGTTCGACCAGGAGATCAAGCGTCTTAGGGGAGGATCAGGTGGAGCACCCGGAGGCTCCTAGACATCGACTTATATTATGGTAGCTTTTACTATTATTATCCTTGTCCCGAGGTGTGGGACATAGTTTAAAGAACTTGTTGTATTTTGGTTGTTGTACAAACAAATGTATCAAGTATGACTCTACTATGTAGGAATGGTTGTGCTATCTATATATCGGTCCATGTAGGCAAAAATTTTCATGTATTATATTCATGTGTTGTGATTATATTTATGATGTTTCGTGGTTGCTCTTTATTGTTATTGTATTTATACATGTTGTGGTTGTATTTATGCTTTGTATGATGATCATTTTTAGTATGATTTCTCATGGTTGTGTTCCGTTGTGATTGATCAGAAATATGCCACCAAGGAAAGAAAAGGCTGCACCGGCCGCACCGGCCATGACACAAGCCGATATCAGGAAACTTGTAAAGGATAGCATAGCTGAGGCAATAGTGGTTGAAAGAGTTGCTGTTGCTGCAAGGGCTGGTGAGGCCGCTTCTCAGGTAGAGACGGCTGGGCAAGCTAGCAATGGAACTAATGGACGTAAGTGTACGTACAAGGACTTCAAAAGTGGTGATCCTATAAAATTCAAAGGTACTGAAGGAGCCATTGCTATGATCCGTTGGTTTGAGCATACCGAATATTTATTTAGTCTATGCAATTATCCCGAGGAATCCAAGGTAAAATTTGCTGCTAGTACACTTCTCGATGAAGCTATGTCATGGTGGAATTCTTATGCAAAGCCCATGGGAATGGAAAATGCTTACAAACTTTCATGGGATGAATTCCAGAAGTTAGTTACTAAGAAGTTTTGTCCCCGCACGGAAGTGAAAAAGTTGGAGACCGAGTTTTATGAACTAGTGACGGTGGGAAATGATATTGAGACATATATCAGGAGGTATCAAGAGTTGGCTGCTTTATGTCCGTCCATGGTTCCGGATAATGAGAAGTTGTTGGAAAATTTCATTGGTGGTTTACCTGAAAACATCCATGGAGATGTGATTTCTTTTGACCCACACACACTGGACGAGGCAATCAGGATGTCTCGGAAACTTATGGCTCAGATTATAAAGAAAGGAGCGTCTGCAAACAACAACAACAACAACAACAACAACACCAACCATAACCGTAACTACAACAACAACACCAACAACTACCGAAACAACAACAACTACAACAATAACCGAAACAACACCAATAACAACAACAACAACAAAAGAAAGTGGGACAACAACCAGGGTGGCAACGCTACTCAACCACCACCCAAGAAACAAGATACTGCAAAGGCCTATGCTGCAGGTCCAACTGAGAAGAAGGTTTACAATGGTACTTTACCCAAATGCAACAAATGTCAAACCCACTATAACCCTGGAAATTGCCAAAAACCATGTGGTTACTACAGGAAAGTTGGTCATCCGACTAGGGAATGCAAAGCTCCACGTGTGGCGGATAATCAGAAACCTCTAGTAACATGTTTCGGTTGTGGAGAAGTTGGACACTTCAAGAATAATTGTCCTAGGGGAAAGAATCAAGGTACTGGAAACCAAGGTGGAACGGCTACAGGAAGAGCTTATGTTATGGGAGGAGAAGATGTTAGAGAGGACGCCAATGTTGTTACGGGTACGTTCCTCATCAATAATCGTTATGCAACCATTTTATTTGATTCAGGAGCTGATAGAAGTTTTGTTTCTATTGCATTTGCATCTTTACTCAACATTGAACCAACCACACTAGACATTTCCTATCACATCGAACTAGCTAATGGTTCTTTAGTTAGTACCAACACCATTGTCTGTGGTTGCACTCTCAATTTCCTAAACCACCCATTCAATATAGACCTCATGCCCGTAGAACTTGGAAGTTTCGACATCGTTACCGGTATGGATTGGTTGTTCCGACATCGTGCAAGAATCATTTGTTATGAGACGGTTGTTCATCTTCCTTACGATGGTGAAACTTTGGTTATTTGTGGAGAACAAAGTGGAACTAGGCTCAGTATCATATCATGCATCAAAACCGAGAAGTACATACAGAAGGATTGTTATGCATTTTTGGCTCATATTACGGAAAAGAAGTCGAATGAGAAACGACTTGAAGATGTACCAATTGTTAAGGATTTTCCAGAAGTCTTTCCGGAAGAATGGCCAAGACTTCCACCTATTCACCAAGTCGAATTTCATATCGACTTAGTACTGGGAGCTGCGCCAGTTGCGCGAGCACCTTATCGACTTGCACCTTCAGAAATGCAAGAGTTGTCGAACCAATTGCAAGAACTCTTGAACAAAGGTTTCATTAGACCGAGTTCCTCGCCATGGGGAGCACCGGTTTTGTTTGTGAAGAAGAAAGATGGATCTTTCAGAATGTGTATCGACTATCGAGAATTGAACAAGTTAACGGTGAAGAATCGTTATCCACTTCCTAGAATCGACGATTTGTTCGATCAGTTACAAGGCTCCAGTTATTACTCCAAGATCGATTTAAGATCCGATTACCATCAGCTAGGAGTTCGGGAAGAGGATATCCCGAAAACAGCCTTTAGAACTCGTTATGGTCATTATGAGTTCCAGGTAATGCCGATCGGATTAACCAATGCACCTGCAGTATTCATANCTATCGAGAATTGAACAAGTTAACGGTGAAGAATCGTTATCCACTTCCTAGAATCGACGATTTGTTCGATCAGTTACAAGGCTCCAGTTATTACTCCAAGATCGATTTAAGATCCGATTACCATCAGCTAGGAGTTCGGGAAGAGGATATCCCGAAAACAGCCTTTAGAACTCGTTATGGTCATTATGAGTTCCAGGTAATGCCGATCGGATTAACCAATGCACCTGCAGTATTCATAGACCTCATGAACAGGGTGTGTAAACCATATCTGGATAAGTTTGTGATTGTATTCATTGACGATATCTTGATTTACTCGAAAAGCAAAGAAGAACATCGAGAACAGCTCAGAACGATCTTAGAACTGCTCAAGAAGGAGCAATTGTATGCCAAATTTTTGAAGTGTGATTTTTGGATACGAAAATTCCAATTTCTTGGCCATGTCATTGATAGCCAAGGATTACAAGTTGATCCAGCAAAGATTGACGCAGTTAAAGATTGGGCTACGCCCAAGACTCCTACAGAGATTCGTCAATTCTTAGGACTTACCGGATATTACAAAAGGTTCATCGAAGGGTTTTCTAAGATACCGAAGCCGCTGACCAAGTTGACACAAAAGAACCAGAAGTACGAATGGGGAAAGAAACAAGAGTCTGCTTTTCAGTTATTGAAGCAGAAGCTTTGCAGCGCGCCAATTTTGGCACTACCAGAAGGTATTGAGAATTTCGTGGTATATTGCGATGCATCACATAAAGGACTTGGAGCTGTGTTAATGCAGAATGAGAAGGTAATAGCTTATGCATCTCGACAGCTTAAGACACATGAGAAGAATTATACCACACACGATTTAGAGTTGGGTGCAGTGGTTTTTGCGCTCAAGATTTCGAGACACTACCTTTATGGTACTAAGTGCGTAGTGTTCACAGACCACAAGAGCTTACAGTACATACTTGATTAGAAGGAACTCAATATGAGGCAGCATCGTTGGCTGGAATTTCTTAGTGATTACGACTGTGAAATTCGATATCACCCGGGGAAAGCCAATGTTGTGGCTGATGCACTCAGTCAGAAGGAACGACTCAAACCTTTGAGAGTCAGGTCATTGGGGATGACAATTATTTCACCTTTACCATCAAAAATCCTCGAGGCTCAGATTGAGGCACTCAAAAAAGAAAATCGACCAAATGAGAAACTCTATGGTATGCCAGAGAACGCAAATGGCTTAGTAAAGAGATCAGATGGAATATTATGCTTCAAGGATAGAAGCTGGATACCTCTCTATGGTGGAATACGAGAGCTGGTCATGCATGAATCACACAAATCGAAGTACTCCATTCATCCAGGATCTGATAAGATGTATCAGGATCTCAAAAGACTTTATTGGTGGCCGGATATGAAAGCAGAAATAGCTAAGTACGTTAGCAAATGCCTTACTTGTGCTAAAGTGAAAGTCGAGTGCCAGAAACCGTCAGGGTTACTTTAGCAACCGGAGATTCCACAATGGAAATGGGAACGCATTACAATGGAATTTGTCACTAAACTTCCCAAGACATCAGGTGGTTACGATGCTATTTGGGTGATAATAGATCGTCTCACCAAATCAGCTCACTTCATACCAATTAGAGAGACTTATTCCATGGATCAGCTCGCTAGACTTTATGACAATGAAATAGTCTCGAGGCATGGCGCACCAGTTTCCATCATTTCCGACAGAGATAGTCGCATTACTTCAAACTTCTGGCAGTCATTGCAAGATTCTTTTGGGTCTAAGTTAGACATGAGCACTGCATACCATCCTCAGACCGATGGACATAGTGAAAGAACGATTCAAACACTGGAAGACATTCTGAGGGCATGCGTGATTGATTTTGGAAATGGTTCGGCTAACCATTTGCCGTTGATCGAGTTTTCTTATAACAATAGCTACCATTCTAGCATAAAAGAAGCACCATTCGAGGCACTTTATGGTCGTATGTGTCGGTCCCCAGTTTGTTGGGCCGAAGTTGGTGATGTACAATGGACTAGTCCGGAGTTGGTACGAGACACAACCGAAAAGATAATTGAGATTCGAGAAAGACTTCAAACAGCTAGAAGTCGACAGAAAAGCTACGCAGATATTCGACGCAAACCGTTTGAATTCCAGGTTGGGGACAAAGTCATGTTAAAAGTCTCGCCTTGGAAAGGCGTGATACGATTCGGGAAACGTGGGAAGTTAAACCCGAGATACATTGGGCCATTTAAGATTCTGGAAAGGATTGGTCCGGTAGCATACAAGATTGAGCTTCCGTCAGAACTCAGCAACGTACATAACACGTTTCATGTCTCAAACCTCAAGAAATGTCTCTCAGATGAGTTGTCCGTAATCTCACTAGAAGAAATTCAACTCGATGACAAACTTAACTTTGTGGAAGAACCCGCAGAAATCATGGACCGTGAGGTCAAGCAACTGAAGCAGAGTCGAATTCCTATCGTGAAGGTTCGCTAGAATTCTCGAAGAGGTCTCGAGTTTACTTGGGAACGGGAAGACCAAATGCAACTCAAATACCCACATCTTTTCACCGAGTCCACTTCAGAGACCAACACCAGATGAATTCAGGGACCGAATTCCTTTTTGGGTGGGCAACTGTCACAATTCTCAATTTCAGGTCATTTTCCCAAGTCTCGACAATTTACTATTCACATATTTCAATTCATCATTTACTATTCATCATTTCGCAATTCATCATTTCACGTAAACTAGGTTTACGGGTATTCATTTTTCATAACCGGGAAGGGTTAACCATGTGATCATGAGACATCATTCATAATACATTTCATAGACTAGGGTTAGTCTACATATCATCACTTCATCATGTGCATTCTATTCCACTCATAAGTTATATATTATTTTAAATTACTTATATGTAATTATAAATAAACAATCACAAGTGATCAATAAAATGTATCATCACACCAAACAATTCCCACTATGGCACTAATATTTTTATATATTATATATATTGCCACTAAAATTGTAAAAGTTATTTATTTTATATTTTAAGAGTTTATATTTTTAAACCATCATTTATATTAACTTATAACAATATTTGTACCAACCAAGCAATACCTATCAAAACACTCAATGTTTGCAAAAATTATGTGTTATAATTTTTATGACGTTATTTTGTCACGTTAGTTCCAATAAAAATCTATTTTTAATTAACCCGGTACCCGAAAATGCTAAAACTACAAAAACTATACATTAAATGGTACCCCGTAAACAAGATATTGCACAAAAACTACCCAAAAACCAACCACAAGCAACTTGTGGCCGGTTTTGGCATGTGTCTAGGACACATGTCTTAGCCAAATTTTCCCACTAACTCTAAGTAGTTACCTAACGTCAACACATACATGCAACATTTCATTTAGATCAAAATTTCAAAAGGTTTTCTTCTTTTCTTCCTTTGTGTGCTCGGCCAAGACAAGAACAACAAGAAGAATTGTCAATTTTTCAAGAACAAAGTGATAAACAATCTCTACTAGTGATCTATTACAAGGTTTTGAAATAGAAACCTATCGATTTGTTAGGTTTTTATAAAGCAACTAATCACCACCACTTCAAGTAAGTTTACCAAATTCATTTTCAAAATTTTTAACAAATTCTTTCATGGTTCAAGTTATTTTTATATTAAGGTTACATGCATGTGCAAATTTTACCACTCCATATACACTTTAATATCACCTTTAGCTTTAAAAATATGAATTATATAAACCCTTGGTGAGAAGGCTTGTTTGATGACATTAGGAACCCATGACACCTTGAGAAGGTGTATGGTAGATTAAGGGATGTGTTGTTGTTGTTGGTGATGGGCTTGGACAAGATACAAAGTAGGAAAACCATTTTTAACACTATAAATAAGCTAATGTCCCTATTTGCAAAATATGGTAAACTCAGTAGGTATGGACTAATTTTTGACCAAAGATTTAGAAAATACACTTAAAAACGAAACCATGGCCACTTGAATGAGTAAAAACGGGTTTATAACGAAAAAGTTATGCCAAAAACAAGTTGCATAACTAAATAGTCATTTTCTGAAAATAAGTGTGTTGATGCATGAGTTTTATGGACCAAAATGCAAGGCCGTCTCGTGGATTTCGGGGGCCCTGTGCCATTTTACATTATAGGCCCTTGAATATACTAAAAATTTATTCAACTTAAAATGATTATGCATTTACGCCATTAGATCATTAATCATTTATGCCATTAGATCGTATAGTTAAGTCACTGGTAATTTATGTAACATTTTTATTCAGATTTGGATAAACCTTGTGTGTGTTTTTTTTTTTCAAATATAATGCATTGATTTTTTGTAAAACTTTAAAAATATTTTTAAGTCACGCCGATTAACTATAGAGTTGTGTGGTGTTGCATGAAATATATTCATAGCTTCAAAATATTTGTAACATTAAGAAACGGCAATTGGTATCAAAATAGAAAATATAGTGTTTTATTTTAGTATTGGTTTGCTTTTTATTTTTCAATAAACTGGCATAAAGTACTAAACAAATTACTTTAAAATCATGGCTTACTTGTCAAATTACATATTAGAAGGACTAAACATGAAATTTACCAGAAAAAAAGAAGATTTTTGGGTTTTGTGTCAATGTCATCTTCTCCGGTAGAAAACACTATCCCGATTCACTTCATTAAAAACAAAATATATCCTATCTTTCACTACTGTGACTAAAGTTATAAGTTTTTAACATTTTTAAACATGTTTTCTTCTTAAAATGTCGTTTACTTACACTAAAACATCTAAAACTGAGTTATATACTAACAATAAGATATAGAAATTGGAGGCCCTAAGAAAAATGAGGCCCTGTGCCGTTGCACAGGTTGCACATGCCAAAATCCGGGCCTGCCAAAATGAGACACTAAACCTTATTAAAATGCACCGACTTGTTAAAACTATGTTAGTTCACTGTAAAACGATTCCGGGGATATAAAGAACGCAAGAAATGGACCTATAACGAATTAAATATGAACCTTTGAAGATATTTGATTCCCATAAAATTCTGACAGCACTTACACTTGGAATATTTTCAAGTAAAACCAGAATATTCACAAATGCCCATGTTTGGAGCCAATTTCCCGTCAATAGACTCATTTCTGGAGTTGGGACACCAAGGAACAAAAGTTATTACTCCTGTAATACTTTCCAAATCAGTTGACCATTTATCATTTGGACTTAAAACAAGTAAACTATGACCATTCAAACTTTCATGAAAACTGCCCAGAAATGGCAGTTTTGGCCTAAACACCTCACTTCACGACTGTTTATTTCCTAATCTATGCACATATGGGAAAATTGTCTGTTAGGTCACCATATTGTAAACACAAGTATAGATTTGATAGAAATAAGATGAGAAATAGAGTTTGGTTGATTAGATCAAATACGAAGAATAAAAGTGCAAGAGTTTCCTTATGAAATTGAAATAACCAACAAGAAATAAGAATACATAAGATTCCTATTTATAGGTGAGGAGCTAGGGCAACACTCCCTACTCCTTCCCTTTTCTAAACGTTTGNGCAAGAAATGGACCTATAACGAATTAAATATGAACCTTTGAAGATATTTGATTCCCATAAAATTCTGACAGCACTTACACTTGGAATATTTTCAAGTAAAACCAGAATATTCACAAATGCCCATGTTTGGAGCCAATTTCCCGTCAATAGACTCATTTCTGGAGTTGGGACACCAAGGAACAAAAGTTATTACTCCTGTAATACTTTCCAAATCAGTTGACCATTTATCATTTGGACTTAAAACAAGTAAACTATGACCATTCAAACTTTCATGAAAACTGCCCAGAAATGGCAGTTTTGTCCTAAACACCTCACTTCACGACTGTTTATTTCCTAATCTATGCACATATGGGAAAATTGTCTGTTAGGTCACCATATTGTAAACACAAGTATAGATTTGATAGAAATAAGATGAGAAATAGAGTTTGGTTGATTAGATCAAATACGAAGAATAAAAGTGCAAGAGTTTCCTTATGAAATTGAAATAACCAACAAGAAATAAGAATACATAAGATTCCTATTTATAGGTGAGGAGCTAGGGCAACACTCCCTACTCCTTCCCTTTTCTAAACGTTTGGGCTTAAGGCCCATTGGACGTGTAGATGGACTTACACGTTACATAATAAACATAAATAACTTAGCAACCTATTACATTGACTGAAATAACCGAGACTTGACCAAACGTTGATAAATTTAGGTTCTAACAATCTCTCCCTAAGGATCGGTTGTGAAGGAGTGATGTTAGTCACGGTCATTTGAGGTTGCTTGACGTCTTTGTCTTAGGACTTTAGTTGTGGCTTTCATAGCTTTAGACGTCTTCAAAAATGATTAGTAGAGATGATTCATCGTTCTTAGTTCTTAACAATCTTCCCCTGATAGAGTATGGGTGTTCTTTGTTCTTTGTTGCTGATGAGATAGTGATCACATGATGTAGTATTCTGCCATTTATCACTCTCTTAGATTCCAGTGGATCTGCATCTTTCCGACATGCTCATACACCTTTGACATTTGATGCTTTCATTTGTGTGAGGCTCTCTTTCCATTCTTGAAGATTCTTTGTGTTGACGTAGAATGCTTCTTTAGACGGTATTTAGCTTAAGATCGTTTGTCTTTATCTCTTAGTAGATTCTTTTGGCAGGGAATCTATCTTTGACGTTTGTGTTGCTTCGATCTTTCTAGAGAGCTTTCATTGTTGTTGAGATGTAAGTATGAGCATGTGGAAGCTGGTGTTCAAGATGGTGGTTGTACCTGCATTGAAACAGTCAGCAATAATACATCCGGTACTTACAGGTTTGGAGTTAGAATTCGTCGACAGCATAGTGTGAAGACTCCTTCTAATCCTTACCAAGGCCGTTCCTAATCAGATACCCCCTAGAGGGCTTACACAGACATACATAAGTACACCCACGATTAGGTGAGTCGCTGGAGATCACCCCANNACATCCGGTACTTACAGGTTTGGAGTTAGAATTCGTCGACAGCATAGTGTGAAGACTCCTTCTAATCCTTACCAAGGCCGTTCCTAATCAGATACCCCCTAGAGGGCTTACATAGACATACATAAGTACACCCACGATTAGGTGAGTCGCTGGAGGTCACCCCATGACCGTAGACCGTTTGAAACCATCGAACACACTAAGCGTAATCCACAAGGAATCACCAAAGTGACCTGCTGTCAGGGCTGTTTGATGTTGACCCTGGCAGGATTTCAGTTCAATCATTCGAGAAATACATAAGTAAATCCCTCATAAACATTCAAGGCAGATTGCTAAGATCTGCGAAGGACTCGATAATATACACTTAGTGCCCAATGATGCAAGACACTTAGTGTGGAAGTATTAAGTGTTCCTAAGAGATCTTTTATGTTATCTCGTGGCTCTAGACTCGATAAGTGCACATTTGGTTTCCTATGCGGAGGCATGGAGCAGAGGGCCTCCTATTTCAATATCAACCATCTCTAATAGACGATCGATAGATTACACTGGTTCCCCGTGAGAATGAAACAAACATCTTTTGAGAGATGCCTGAGTGGCTAAGAAGGTTTAGGTGCATTGCGTCACTGGGTTCATGACGACTTTTATCTTCAATACCGGTGTCGCCTTAGCAACGACCAGTAGCATATGAATTGAACCCGGTGTCTGACCTAAGGTTGATAAAATGGAGGGCTATTTCTTTTCACCCTTTTCATACGTTTCTTTTTAATTCTTCAACCCCTTCTTTCTCCTTTCATTCTTTTCTCCTTTTTTCATATCATACCTAAGGACTTCTAATATCTAACTATTGGTGATGTCCTTGGGTAGATCTCTCCGGTTTAGGCGGATCATAGGACGGTTTTTCCTATCCTTAGTCACCTTGTAACTCCATAACTATCCTATTGATGCCTTTGAACCAAATCATTGAAAATCTCTCAAAGTGTGTAAGAGTGTAAAACTTTTTGTTAACACTTTGAGGTTTTGGATTTATTATGAAAGACCCCCCCTCCACATATGCTCATGATTGTTTTCAGAAATTTGCATATGCGGGAAGAGTTGGCACTTTTGAATTGATCCACTCTTAATAGACATGTACCCGAGGGACACGTTTACGTTGCTTAGTTAAAGGCATGCATTATCAGCTTTTAGGTGATAAATAGCCCTAATAACTAACTTGATGTTGTTAACATTCCTAAAAGGAAGTTAGACCCGTCAAAGTAAACGTCTAGAAAGAGTTTCTCGAAACGGTACTTTCTACTCGGATAAATCCTTTCGAATATAAACGTTTGTTGTTTCGTCAATTCGTGGGTCAATTCTGACTCGAGCTCGCACAAGATAAGATTTTTTACCATCATATTTTAATCACTTTCTTCTTCTCCCCCTCAAAAATAGCATATCAAATGTTGTTTTTGTAACCGATTTTGATTAAAATATGCCTTTCTGAGTCTTATGGGGAGAAATCAACTAGATTTGAAGATTTAAGAACGATGTTTGAGTCAAGTACTCCCCCTCATTAAGTGATTACTTATTGAGGTGTAATACTTGTCTTTTGAGCAGAATTGAGAAAATACTGAAAGGTTTGATTAATTCTACTCAAAAGTAAGAAGCTTTCGCTCCTTATATTAGGATTGTGGCACTGATGCATACCACAGGGTCCTTTCATTACAAAGTGCGGGTTGTACACTATTATATGTGCACAAGCCGTAGTAATTACAAATCAAACAATATTTTAAAGATATTGAAATTTTTGTACCAATAGAGTAGGAGCCGAAGTTCATCATTTGATTAAGCATCGAAATCTGTGAACTGTGGATCAGGCCGTCGGAATGTCAAGACCGGAAATGAAGGTCGAACTCCGTTGTAGCTTTCCAACCTTCTGATTTGTTGTCGACGATATAGCCTTTCTTCAACTGTGTGAAGAAATTTGCGGAGCATTCTTCGTCCATTTGCCTTCCACCTAGTTTCACCGCCTTCGTTCAACCTTTTCTTTTCATCCTCCAACCTTTCTGCTAACCCTTTACGAACCCTTTGAAGTGTCACATCACTGAACTTAGGAATTTCATTGAACCTCATGTAACAAAGCTGATGCTTGCTGTTGAGGTAGGTGATTCCAAATGACGGTTGTTGCACGATAGTGTATTGTGACGACCCATGAATTTCAGGAAACATGAGTTGTGGTTTGGTGAGGTTGATGGTGTTCTGATAACTCTCCACGCCAAGTTGAAGATCTTCCACTCTTTCTTGAACTATCGCCCGTCTGATGTAGAGTAGGAGAGATGCAATGAAGTTGTATTGTGTTTCTCGTTCAAAGTTGAGCATTTTCCCTTGAACTTTGAGCAGATACATGTCTTCAATGTTATTCAGGTTCAAGTCTGGGAAATCTGCTTCATTAAACTTGTATCGCTTCTCATCCAGTCTCTTGACGATGATTTCCTTCATGAAAGTGTAGCTGAATCTCCTATCTTCCACGATCTCCATTATGGCAACAATACGAAGCGGGTGCTTCACACTTTCACTTGACTTTAGATGTAGACGGTGGGTATAACCAAGCTTTCGTTTTTCCGGCCAGTGTTGAATACCAAGAAGAGCTTCCCTGTTGTATTGGACAACTGATTTGCAGAATATTGGTGCGGACTCTTCAATGTCTGGTAGTTCGTATCGGGCTGCTGGAATGGAAAGCGTCAGTGAAGATGCGTATCGTTCCTTTGAGGTTTCGTGAGCGTGTTGGAGATATCGGAAGTCGTTGTTGAAGAAGCGTCGGTAAGGGATCTTGGGCTTTTCAGGAAAGCCTAGTAGGGGCAATGGCTTTGTCCAGTCTGTGAAGTAAGGTTTCTTCTTTTCTGTGTCGACGTTTGATTCAGGGTTGAGCCAGTCGAACGAGCCAGACAATGCACAGGCTATGTTCTCCATGTGGTAATCAAGTTCAACTTTGTTCCCTGACCTCTTCTTCAGAAATTCTTTAGCTTCACGGTTGATCCTTCTCAGTTCAGCTTTCGATAATTTTTCGACTTGAAGACCCGACATAATACTCTGAGTCATCTGCAAAGTATTACCAGGCAATGGTTCTTCAGTCTCTAGCGGTGGTTGTGCTTTAATCATCTCAGTCAACCAATCAGACTTAGGTGCTTCATCCACATCTAGCCATGAGAAGTGAGTAGTCTTTTGCTTCTGCTTCTTTGACTTTGAAGACTACTTCTTCTCTTTTGTATTTGTTGTAGATGATGGACCGGCTTGAAATTCAGGAATTTCTGATTCGGGTATTGCTGTTTCTGGTCCTTCCTGAGTATCAACCGGTTGAAGCATGAATGGTTCCTCTGATTGTGTCGGACCGGAGCCGGATGCTGGAGCTCGTTGTTTGGAAGGAGGAGCCTTGGAAGTCTTTTGCGGCTGTTGAGATGAAGATGGTCCTTCTGATTTCTTTGACTTCTTGCGTTTAGGATCAGAGTTAGGATCATCATCTTTCCTTGGTCTTTTGTGTTTGCCGGCAGCTTCCTTGCATGATTCTTTCGAGGCAATGGTTTGAAGTGCCTTGAACATCGTTGATTCTTCAGGAGTTTTGTCCTCCTTATTTCTGAGCTTGGCAGCTAACAATGCTTGTAGTTGTTCAGTAGATAGCTCTTCCGGTGTTGGAGGAGCCCTGTTAGTGCGAAGGTAGAATGGAGTTGACTCGAGCATGCGTTCAATGCTGTGCTTGATCCTGGAGTTCAACTTTGTACGAATCGGCTCTAAAAGTTCAGACACAGCTGGTGTAGCAATTGTAGCAAGATTGTCGTTGAGATATTCGTTGGTGTAGTCCTTGATCATCCCGCTCATGTCGACATGCAGAAGCTTGTCGACAAGTGCATTT
Source organism: Artemisia annua (assembly GCA_014162995.1). NCBI lineage: Eukaryota > Viridiplantae > Streptophyta > Magnoliopsida > Asterales > Asteraceae > Artemisia > Artemisia annua. Next base: position 57,683 of record LBNU01024746.1, on the reverse strand, counting down.
GCTTCCTGAAGATCTTTGACTTGTGAAGTCAAAGTTTTGACCTGTTTGGAGAGCAGTTGTACTTGGTCATTAAGATCTCCAGTTGGCTGTTGTGTCTCCTTCCTTTTCTTCCTTGCCAAATCAAAAGCTCTCTTTATCCGCTTTGATGCTGTCAAAGATGCTTTGCCTCCCTTCTTTTTCTTGCTTGATTTGTCGGTGGATGTTTTCTTTGTTGGTGGTGGTGAAGAGTGATGTGATGATGATGATGAAGATGATTCATGCTCTGGTTCTGATGGAGGAGGAGAGGGATCCCTTGGAGGTGTGCCTTTTGGAATCGGGGGATTTTGTGAAGATGAGTGCGGAGGAGTGTTTATGAGTTGATCAGTGTCAAAGTGTTCTTCGTCTTGATCGAGTCCACGAAGCAATCTATCCGTTTCTTCTTTAGCTTTCCTCTTTAGTTCCTCCTTCTTCTTAAGTTCGTCTTCTAACTGAACTTGAGCAACGAATTCTGGAGTGATGAGCTCAGTTTGTTCTTTCTCGACATCTTCCTCTGTAGCTTCCGTCATTATTGTGTTCCCTTCTTGGTCCCATAGTACGGTTTCAGTTTGTGGAGCTACAGTGCTGCTGGAGCCAACCTCGAGTTCTTGAAGATTAAACGGTGTCTGATGAGGTTGTGGATGTTGAAGACTTAGAAGCGTAGCTTTCCTGAGTTCTTTCTCTTCCTGCTTCTTTTCAGCCCTGGTGTCGACAATGATACTCTTGAGTTTTCGTTTGTCAACCAGTAGCACAACAGGAGGTTCATCTTCTCCTTCTTCATCACGAGCACCACTCGGTTCATTGATGGAGATACCTGTATCTTTTCTTTGTTCATCCTTGGCAGTTTCCTTGCTTATTTGTTTCGTCAGTTCAAGCCCTGGAAACTCCTCTTCTTCATCTGCTTGGTCATCCTGAGCCTTTGACCTTCTTTCATAATCCTCCTCATCATCTGATTCAGAGCCAAAGTCAGATTCAGTCTCTGTTTCGGATGATGAAGCTGACGGTTCATCTTGAGGAATCTGCTTTGGTGCAGATCTCCTTCTTGGTCTGGTGGGTGGCTTTTGGGCAGTCTTAGATTGTTGTGAAGTTGTGGTACTGCTTGTGCTTCCAGACTTGCCACCCCTCCTGCTTCGGGTTTGAACAATTGAAGCTGGTTCCTCTTCTTTCTCACTGTAACCAACTCTCCCAGCCTTGAATGCTTTGTCATAAATTTTGAAGTTCTGGGTCTTTCTGATTTCATCGTCCAAGAAGTGATCTGGGATTCTCATTCCTTTTGTTCTTGGAATGAACCTGATGGACTTGACGAAGGAAATCCTTGGATCATTGTTGAATATGTCCTTTGGTTCAGTCCTGTCGTGCATCCTCTTGACAAAGTCAGGGGTTTTCTCACAGAAGTATGCGATGAGCAGTTTTGTAAACCTAATGAACGGAATCACGGCCCTGTCACGGTCAGTCTGAATGTGATGGATCATGTCGCTCATTATGGGTGCAGCAAAGTCAATGGGTCTCATGGTCATCATTCCCCAGAATACTTGCATGTGTTCCAACCTTGGATGCTCATGACCACTCTTTCTTCCAGCAATAGATCTGACAATCAGCATGTAGAATGTTCTCCATGGTTGTGGCAGATATTTGACATTGAATTTTGAAAGTCTGGTGAGTGATTCATTATCAGGAATATCATATCCAAGATCAATGAAATAATCAAGGATTTCAAGTTCGGTCATCATCGATTGAAATTCTTTGGGAGTTGGTAACATAAGAGCTTCGCGAAGAACCTCAAGGTCAAATGTGTATTTCTGACGATCCAGCTTGACAGTAAATGATTTGTCGTCCAGATTAGCCTCAGCTGTGGGCCAGAACTGATGAATGTAGAAGATCGTACTGATGTAGATTTGGTAAGCATTGGCTTGCAGGGATGAGCCAGGAGTATGTCTTTTACAATCTTGCATGTGTCATCTGGAATGCTCAGTTTGTTGAAGTCAATGCGAAGATTGTTCTGGTCAATTAAGACATTGTAGTTTGTAGGGAGAACTTCACCAAGTGCAAGTAGAGGTAGGTTCTGTTGTTGTGGGACTGATTCAGTGTGTTGAGCCATTGTGTTCTGAAAGTGTCATGTCATGAAATCAAACATCCAGATTTGTTAGTTATTAGTCCGAGTCCATGTTTGAAAATCAAAGACATATAGGATATATGTTGCATTCATGGTTCAGTTAATTAACATGTGATAGACGGAATTATTAATTAACATGTAATTTAGATGACTTAGCATTTAATCATTTAAAGCACATACATCTTATGGTAACATGTTTAATAATACAATACAATCACAAATTAATATTACAATACACACATTCATGAGGATTCATCCAATATCCAAGTTTTCGAAAAGTTACAAACACTTGAATTATCAAAAATATGTAACACATGATCTCGAAGATATTACAAACAAAGTTCTCTAAAACTATTACTAATGAAGATCTCGAAAATTTTGGTGCAAGAAAGATCTCGATAACTTTCCATAAGAAAGATCTCGACAACTTCAATGGACTAAAGTTTTCGAAAACTCTGCAGCAAAGTTTCTCGAAAACATGGCATGTAAAAGATCTCGAAACTTTTGTTTATAAAAAAGTCTCGATAACTTTTGTTTAGAAAAGTTCTGGATAACTCAAGGATTTCGAAAAATATTTCTCGAAAATTTTTATTGAGAGATTTCGAGAGTTTTCTCAATTTTCTCGATAACTATTGTTATGAAAAGATTTCGAAAACTTTTCAAAAGATCTCGATAAAATCTTTTGAGAAAAGATTTCGAAACTTTTTCTCGAAAATTCTTATACAAGAATTTTCGAATTCCTTTGTAGACATACGTTTTGAAGATTTTGTTGAATCTTTGAATGAACCTGATGAAAAGAATGTAAGATGATCAGTTAGAAACACATTGATATGTGTCAAATTACACATATATTTTACATTGTATGAACCCACAAAATGACCAAAAACACACAAATAACCATACAAATGTTACAAATATCATTGAAATGTGTTTTTATGTGATTCAGGTACAAAAAGATTGAAAACAAGTGAAAAGCATGCAAAGTTCACACAATTGTCATTTTCAGTCCCTGGAGTTTCATAAATTGGCAAAACTAGTCCCTGAAAGTTTAAAATATATAAAAAGTCAACTTTAGTCCTTGGGAAGTCAAACTTGTTCACAAATAGTCCCTGGATGAAAGTTTACACAAATTGGCAACTTTTACCCCTCAAGTTACAAAATTGGCAAAATTAGTCCCTGGGTGTTTAAAAATGGAAATTTTACATAAAATACCCTTGTACTATTCATGAAATACAATTTGGAACAATTTGATAACTTTTGGGAATTTACAATTTCAACCCTTCTAGTTTCAGAAAATTACATAAATGGTCCCTGGGGTTTCAAAATTCAAGAAAATACAATTTTGGTCCTTTGGTTATTACTCTATGGCAGGAATGGTCCTTGAATACAATTTGGAAACTTGTCACATTTAGTCCCTCAAAAATTCAAANAGACATGATCTCGAAGATATTACAAACAAAGTTCTCTAAAACTATTACTAATGAAGATCTCGAAAATTTTGGTGCAAGAAAGATCTCGATAACTTTCCATAAGAAAGATCTCGACAACTTCAATGGACTAAAGTTTTCGAAAACTCTGCAGCAAAGTTTCTCGAAAACATGGCATGTAAAAGATCTCGAAACTTCTGTTTATAAAAAAGTCTCGATAACTTTTGTTTAGAAAAGTTCTGGATAACTCAAGGATTTCGAAAAATATTTCTCGAAAAATTTTATTGAGAGATTTCGAAAGTTTTCTCAATTTTCTCGATAACTATTGTTATGAAAAGATTTCGAAAACTTTTCAAAAGATCTCGATAAAATCTTTTGAGAAAAGATTTCGAAACTTTTTCTCAAAAATTCTTATACAAGAATTTTCGAATTCCTTTGTAGACATACGTTTTGAAGATTTTGTTGAATCTTTGAATGAACCTGATGAAAAGAATGTAAGATGATAAGTTAGAAACACATCATATTCATATACAAAAGATTTCGAAAGATTCAAGATCCCTAAATTATCTAGAACCTCTTTAACGAGTAATCATGTGTTAATACCAATGCAATACCTCAATTAACACATATAATAACACATTTAGGCAGTTTAATTATGCTGACTAACACCACAATGAAAAGCCCCAATTCAACGAAGAACGCTAATTATCTAGATCATGCAAACTGAAGGATTGAAGTAATTAATAGGCACAAACATGATTCATACACTTAAACTAACTTATCCCACCAATAATATTCACATAAACAACACCCAATCTCAAAAACACAATTCGACTTAAAACCTAATTTTCGAAAACAATCCAAACGTGTTATATGTTATGATTAAAAGTTAGGGACATGATTAGGCAATGATAAAGTACAAAAGCCCTATGGTTACATAACCCAAAACAGATAATCACGTAAAAATCACTATTATCAAAAACCCTAGTTCTAACAATCATAATTACAAGAAATCTAGCCATCAAAAACATAATTGGTTAAAAACCATTTGTTAAAATGAGCCAAAGATCATGAATTCACTTACTGTTTGAAGATCAAGAACACGGATTTGTGAAAAGAATTTTAGCCGTGAGATATGGAGTGGAGTGTTTGTTTTTGTTTTTTGATTTTGTGAAGAATAAAAAACGGGGGTGTTTGGTTTTGTATATGTTTTGAAACTTTTTGACATTTTGGCAATATTAGTCCCTGGACTACATAGTAAACCATATAACAAGTCCTAACGTAATTATTTAACGGTTAAAGGTAATGACAGTTAATGGTAAAGACATACTAGGCTAACAAAGAAGTAAAAGGGAAAAGAAATGATACGAGAGATAACCTTTGACGTTCCACCANGTGAGTTGTTTTCCTAAGCTCTAAAATAAGCTCCTCACTGAGACTTGAGAGTGTGAGCTTGGCTTTTCACAAAGCCAAGCAAGTCAGCTCAATGTCTCAGTGCTTGTTGAGCTTGTTAAAGCTTATTTGATAAGTACATAGGAGCTTGATTGTTTGCCCACTCACAACAGTTTCCTGAGAAATCAGGAAACTTACACCATTTCTACAAGCTCCTTATAAGCTCCCTCATGATCTTTAGACTGTGTAAATTAGTTTCTTTGGAAGCTTATCTATCCCACTCTAAGATCCTGTGCCTTAATTCAATCTTGCAGCTCATTTCATAGGCTGCAAGAGGATTCAACTTATCACCATTTTGTTGAGCATACTGGTCACTCAGTATACTCATGCTATTTCATAAGCACACAAAAAGCTCCCTAGTGCACTAGAGCCTGTGAGCTTTGGCTTTTCTAAAAGCCAAGCAACCATTCTCTAAGGTTCAAAGGTTGTTTCAGATTTTCAAGCTTATTTTATAAGCTTGTTTAAGGCTTTTTGTTTGTCCCAATTCTGGAATACACTGAGTAATTCAGTGTATTCCTTGCTTTTTCATAAGCTCCTCAAAAGCTCACCTGTGGACCCCACAGGTTGAGCTTGAGCTTTTTGGAAAGCCAACCAACACTCCTTGCTACTCCAACTTTTATTTTGGTCACTTGAGCTTATTATGTGAGCTTAATTTGACCAATCATTAAGTTGCAGGGGTGTTTGGATCTGAGTGTAATGGGAATTGCTTATTTGCTTATTACAAGCTTATGAGTCAATTCCAATGCACAAGCTTGTGCATACTTGCCCATATACTTGTACAAATGATCCTTTTTCTTTATTTTGCTTTGTAAAGCTTTTTTCAAGCTTATTGTGAGCTTATGAGTCCACTGTGAGCCCAAAAGCTATACTGAATGACTAATAAGCTCATATTTTGCTTATTTCCAAGTTTGTAAAGTTTGTTTTCCTTCATACTTGTCTATAATACATATACACTTCATACTTTTCTTTTATTTTTCACTGTGGCTTATTTTTGAGCTTATTCTAAGCTTTAAAACCAAGTTAAGCCTTGAAAAGGCTTAACTGTGGTGAAAAATAAGCTCCACAGAGCTTATTTAGCTTTTGTAAAAATATTTACTTTTCTAAAGTTGTTTATATATATGTTCTTAATATGTTTGTAAAGAGAAAAATAAAAAAAATAAAAAATTTTGCAAAAAGGGGTGAGGCATGCTCGAACCTGAGACCTCCCCCTTTATAAAGATGATAGTGTGTACCTGGATACCATGCGCCCTAGGGACTTTTCTCATCCATTTCATACACAATCTATCATTTATATACAAACACTCCCTTTTGCCTTATAAGCTGTTTAAGCTTATTGTACAGCTTATTTATAAGCACTTTGCACTTTTTATATTTTTTATACCTTTCTGCATATATGTAATATTTGTACAAATTTTCTCAGATTTATTTATTTTCATTTAGTATTTATAAAAAATCATTTTAGTATATATAGTTTTAGTTAAATAAATTAAATTAATATCTTTTATTATATAATTTTAATCTAGGATAACTTTTTATAAATTTTCCAACTTTTATAAGTTATTAGGATTCTGTAAAAATTAATTTTGCAATTGTTACTGTTCATATGGTAGTTTTTATAATTTAAATTAATTAAATAGTTAATTAATAAATAAATAGTAAATAATTAATAACAAATGCAATAATTGTATAATAAATATATTTTCAGTTTCAGAAATTCTTTTATAATATGTTAGACTTTTCTAAAACTTTATTTTATTTTTCTAAGCTTTATTTTACATTTTCTTATTTTTAGGTAATTATTAAATAGTTAATAATAGTTTTTAAATAATAATAATTATTTGAATAGTGTAATAATTTATTTTCTTTTTCTAATAATTTTTATTTACTTTTAGGATTCCAAAAATATAATTTTCACATTTGTGGGAGTTATATTTGACAGAATTCACATTTTGTTTCGTACGTTTACGTTTATTTAAATTTAAACGTACGTTCTAGTTTCTTAACTTTATAATATATTTGTAATAATAAGTAAAAATTTTATTTTTATTTAATTTGCATTTAAGTCGCTAAGACATGCAAATTCTTCTTTAGTTATATTCGATGATTTGTTTTGTTACGTTTATGTTTACTTGAACCTAATCGTACGTTTGTATATTCTTTTACATTTTAGGTTTCTGATTGTACGTTTTTAACTGATATAGCTATGACATAGCTATTACTATTCACATTACAGTGTTAGTCAATCAGATTCCTATTTTCATATAATCAATAACATCAACATCACACACGTTCATTGTATTCAGAATGTCACACCTCATCAGGACATAAATGACCCGAGGATATAATTTTATATTCCTTGGTAAACTTGCATTCTTCTCCCGGGCCTGCATGGCCTTTGTTACGGTTGCCCATTCACAAGTGGTTGACTTGTGTGACAAAAACATGTGTGGTCTGGGAGGAATCACACATCATATTCATTAACAAAAGATTTCGAAAGATTCAAGATCCCTAAATTATCTAGAACCTCTTTAACGAGTAATCATGTGGTAATACCAATGCAATACCTCAATTAACACATATAATAACACATTTAGGCAGTTTAATTATGCTCACTAACACCACAATGAAAAGCCCCAATTCAACGAAGAACGCTAATTATCTAGATCATGCAAACTGAAGGATTGAAGTAATTAATAGGCACAAACATGATTCATACACTTAAACTAACATATCCCACCAATAATATTCACATAAACAACACCCAATCTCAAAAACCCAATTCGACTTAAAACCTAATTTTCGAAGACAATCCAAACGTGTTATATGTTATGATTAAAAGTTAGGGACATGATTAGGCAATGATAAAGTACAAAAGCCCTATGGTTACATAACCCAAAACAGATAATCACGTAAAAATCACTATTATCAAAAACCCTAGTTCTAACAATCATAATTACAAGAAATCTAGCCATCAAAAACATAATTGGTTAAAAACCATTTGTTAAAATGAGCCAAAGATCATGAATTCACTTACTGTTTGAAGATCAAGAACACGGATTTGTGAAAAGAATTTTAGCCGTGAGATATGGAGTGGAGTGTTTGTTTTTGTTTTTTGATTTTGTGAAGAATAAAAAACGGGGGTGTTTGGTTTTGTATATGTTTTGAAACTTTTTGACATTTTGGCAATATTAGTCCCTGGACTACATAGTAAACCATATAACAAGTCCTAACGTAATTATTTAACGGTTAAAGGTAATGACAGTTAATGGTAAAGACATACTAGGCTAACAAAGAAGTAAAAGGGAAAAGAAATGATACGAGAGATAACCTTTGACGTTCCACCATTGCAAAATAACATCATAACTACTAGAAATATGCAAGTACACATGTTTGCACAAGATTTTTAAATTTTGAAGAACATTTTCTCCCCCTCAACACTTGGTGTGAAAGTTTAGAAATTTTTGATAAACCAAAGTGTTGACGAAGATTGTGTACATGCATTTGAAAAATATAAAAAATGTAAAATCTTTTTGGATTTTTGAAGATTTTTTGATTTTGTATTTTTGTTTTTGATAAATTTTTACAAAGATAGTTTTGGTATTTGACTCGGTTAATTGTTTTTGAGAAAAGAGTTTAGATCATCCGGAGTCAAACACCGCATACCAATCCGGTGAACTAGCTCAGTAAACCTTCCCGGGGGTAGTGGTTTTGTGAACAAGTCTGCCAGTTGGTATTCAGTACCCACAAAGTATAACTCAATTGTACCCTTTTCTACATGCTCCTTGATGAAATGATAACGGAGATCAATGTGCTTAGACTTTGAATGCAGAACCGTGTTGCACGAGATTGCTATCGCACTTTTTGAGTCACAGTACATCGGAATCTTGTTGAATAGGTAACCGTAGTCCATTAGTTGTGTACGCATCCAAATGACTTGTGCACAGCAGGCAGACATGGCTACATATTCAGCTTCTGTTGACGATAGTGATGTGCAATCCTGCTTCTTTGATTGCCAAGACACGAGTTTATCTCCAAGAAACTGCAAACCACCAGAAGTACTTTTGCGTGTATCCATACACCCTGCATGATCAGCGTCTGAAAAAGCTATTAGTTCAAAACCAGAATCCTTCGAATACCAGATCCCCAAGTTAATGGTTCCCTTTACGTATCGAAGGATTCTCTTAGCCTCATTGAGGTGACGTTCAGTTGGACTGGACTGATAGCGAGAGCACATAAATACAGCAAATACAATATCCGGTCTACTAGCGGTAAGGTACATCAGTGACCCAATGATACTACGTTATTTTGTGGGGTCAACTGGTTTCCCATTTGGATCCGCGTCTAACTTAGTTGTGTTGGCCATAGGGGTATTGTATGTATCACAACTGGTCATTCCATGTTTCTTAATTATCTCAAGAGCATATTTGGACTGATTTAGGAAAATACCACGGGGAGACTGATGAACTTGGAGTCCCAAAAAGAACGTAAGTTCACCCATCATAGACATTTCAAACTTTTGTTTCATTAATATGGCAAAAGCGTTTGAGTACTTTTTGTTTGTTGAACCAAAAATAATGTCATCGACGTATATTTGCACAATTAAAACATCTTCCTCGTGTTTTTGAATAAACAAAGTTGGATCTAGCAAACCTTTAGTAAAAGAGTTAGCAAGCAAGAAAGCAGTAAGTTTATCATACCACGCCCTGGGGGCTTGTTTGAGACCATAAAGAGCCTTCTTAAGTCTGTAGACATGATTCGGGTGCTCTGGGTCTACAAATCCCTCTGGCTGACTAACATATACCTCCTCACGTAGTTCACCGTTCAGAAATGCCGTTTTAACATCCATTTGATAAACTACCATATTCTTGTGAGCAGCCTATGCCAAAAATNTCAAATCAAAATAAACCAAAAAAGTTGAAACTTTGTTGTTTGTTTTGGTTTTTAACACAAGTTTGATGTTAAATATGTGATAAAAACACAAAAGAAGCAAGAAAGTTTGAAGCTTTTTGAGATTAACGAGCTAAAAAATAATTTTAGGGGGCGTAGAACACAAAACAACGAGTCAATACCTTCTTCTAGCGATTGATACCACTTGTTAGGTCACCATATTAGTAAACACAAGTATTCAAATGAAAGAAATGAGATGAGAAATAGATTTGGTTGATTAAGATCAATGTGAAAGATGAAAGAACAAGAGTTTCCTTTAGATATGAAAATAACCAACCATATTAAAGAGTTACATAGTGTCCTATTTATAGGAGAGGGATAGGGAAACACTCCCTTCCTTCCCTATCTTCTATGTCGTGGGCTTTCAAGGCCCATTGGACACTTATTGGACTCGTCTTATAACCATACGAGTATTAAGCTAAAACGTAAATAAAAGTGATAATACTAGCAACCTATTACATTTATTGAAATGACCGAGACTTGACTGAATAGTTGAAAACTATGATCCTAACAGTTGTGTTGGCCATAGGGGTATTGTATGTATCACAACTGGTCATTCCATGTTTCTTAATTATCTCAAGAGCGTATTTGGACTGATTTAGGAAAATACCACGGGGAGACTGATGAACTTGGAGTCCCAAAAAGAACGTAAGTTCACCCATCATAAACATTTCAAAATTTTGTTTCATTAATATGGCAAAAGCGTTTGAGTACTTTTTGTTTGTTGAACCAAAAATAATGTCATCGACGTATATTTGCACAATTAAAACATCTTCCCCGTGTTTTTGAATAAACAAAGTTGGATCTAGCAAACCTTTAGTAAAAGAGTTAGCAAGCAAGAAAGCAGTATGTTTATCATACCACGCCCTGGGGGCTTGTTTGAGACCATAAAGAGCCTTCTTAAGTCTGTAGACATGATTCGGGTGCTCTGGGTCTACAAATCCCTCTGGCTGACTAACATATACCTCCTCACGTAGTTCACCATTCAGAAATGCCGTTTTAACATCCATTTGATAAACTACCATATTCTTGTGAGCAGCGTATGCCAAAAATATTCGAACAGCTTCGAGTCTAGCCACTGGTGCGAAAGATTCCTCAAAGTCAATTCCTTCCTCTTGAGTATATCCTTTAGCTACCAAACGTGATTTGTTACGAATAACATTGCCTTCTGCGTCCAGCTTGTTTTTCCAAATCCATTTTAGCCCAATGACATAAATTCCATCCGGTCTTTCAACTAATTCCCAAACTTCAAGACGTTTGAATTGGTTGTATTCCTCTTGCATAGACTCAATCCAGTTGTCATAAGTGAGAGCTTGTTTGATATTTTTAGGTTCTTCATGACAAACGGTTAGAGCATAAATGCAATGTTCGGCATCGGAGTGAAGTTTCTGTCTTGTCATAACTGGAGCTGTTTGATGACCAATAATGTTGACAATTGGATGGTCACAATTCCAATGATGTGTTGAAGGGTGAGGGTTATGAAACTGCTGCATATCAGTTGGTTCCAAGTTGCATGTTGACGACTCAGCAATGTCTGAAAGGTTCGGAGTCGGTGCAAAAGGATTAAAGAACGCATTTGGATCATAATTTGCAGGTTCGGGTACTTGTTGTTGATTCAGATCTTCAGTTGGGTTGTCGGTATTGGAAGCGGTTTGTTCCTCTATCGTAGGTGATTCAGTTGGGGGTGCATCTAGTGTTACAGTTGTTGTTGTTGTAACCGTTGTATCAGGTACTTGAATATTANAGGTTCGGGTACTTGTTATTGATTCAGATCTTCAGTTGGGTTGTTGGTATTGGAAGCGGTTTGTTCGTCTATCGTAGGTGATTCAGTTGGGGGTGCATCTAGTGTTACAGTTGTTGTTGTTGTAACCGTTGTATCAGGTACTTGAATATTATCAGGTTGAGCAGTGGAACTAGTGGATACATCAGGTGCACGTGTCTCAAAAGAATCATCGAACAAAGGAGAGAACAACGTTTCCAATTCTCGACGAGTTAGTGATAACGGTTCAGCTGAAGAATCTATAAAGTTTAGACGGTTGGTTGCGGGTCCTAAGCTGTTTTGCTCAGAAGCCATTTCTGTGAGCTCATCGAAATTTGCATGAATAGTCTCCTGAATTTCTCTAGTACGACGGTTGTAGATTCGAAAACCTTTTGAGTTTTCACAATATCCAATGAAGATACCAACGTCTGCCTTTGCTTTGAGCTTTCCAAGATCATAACGATCATTATTCGGATAACATAGAGAACCAAATACATGAAACTGTTGTATGTTAGGCTTTCGTTTGTGAACAATTTCATACGGTGTGACTTTATGACGTTTATTGATCATACAACGATTTTGGGTGTAACATGCGGTTGAGACGGCTTCTGCCCAAAGAAAATCTGGTAGTTGAGCATTGATGAGCATCGTTCGTGCGGCTTCCACTAACGTTCTGTTGCGTCTTTTGACCACTCCATTCTGTTCGGGAGTCCGTGCAATCGAGGTTTGATGTTCAATTCCCACTTTCTCAAAATAGTCACTAAGGGTTTGATTCTTGAATTCAGTTCCATTGTCCGTTCTAACGATTCTGACCGTGTTGCGGAGTTGAACTTGAATTTTTGTGAGAAAGGTGATAATCATTGATGGAGCTTGATCTTTGCTTCGAAGAAAGTAGACCAAAGTCCATTTGGAGAAGTCATCAACAATCACAAGAATATACCGTTTCCCATTAATCGTTTGTACTCTCATTGGTCCACATAAATCCATATGAAGAAGTTGAAGAACATGATCAGTACTCGGTTCTGGTTTGGAGGTGAGGTGTGCACGTTTGTTCTTTCCTTGTTCACAAACGGGACATAAGTGATCTTTTGCATATCGGAACCTTGGAAGACCGTCTACTAGTTTATGGCGAGCAAGATCCGTCATAGTTCTGAAGTTGATATGAGACATGCGTTGGTGCCATAACCAGGATTTTGTCGATTCTGCTTTTGAAAGTAAACATATGGGAGAGGAAGCGGTCATGTCGGACATTGAAATTGTATAAAGACTGTTTCCACGTGTGCCTGACATAAGATCATTTCCTTGTATATCACGAACAAAGCATGTTTTCTCCCTAAATGCAACTTCCAGATCACCATCACAAAATTGACTGACTGAGAAGAGATTGTGACCAAGGCCTTCGACATAATACACATGACTAATTTCGATATTCCCACTGATATAGTCCCCATACCCCATAATTGCAGCGAAATGATCATTCCTGAATCTGACAGTTCCAATAAACTTTGAGACAAAGTTTCTTAACAGTTTGAGATTGCCTGTCATGTGTCGGGAGCATCCGCTATCAACAATCCAAAGAACAATTTGCACCACCTGCATCACATGAAAAATACGACGATGGTACAATGGTAAGGGTGGAACCCAATGAAGTTGTGGGTTCCGTTGGGTTAGAAGCACACATGTTAATAATTTTAGGAATCCATTTAAAGTTATGTGTCCTTTGTAACCAACGTTGCCAATTCCAACTAGATTTAGCCTTCTTTATATCAAATTCAGTGAGTGATGGCATGTTCCTAGAGGTCTTATTCGCAACTACTGGGTTGACTATATCATTCTCAGAAACTACACAAGGCATAAGTCCTAGCACAGATTTTGAAGCATTAGTGGGCCTAGATTTTCTNGGATAACATAGAGAACCAAATACATGAAACTGTTGTATGTTAGGCTTTCGTTTGTGAACAATTTCATACGGTGTGACTTTATGACGTTTATTGATCATACAACGATTTTGGGTGTAACATGCGGTTGAGACGGCTTCTGCCCAAAGAAAATCTGGTAGTTGAGCATTGATGAGCATCGTTCATGCGGCTTCCACTAACGTTCTGTTGCATCTTTCGACCACTCCATTCTGTTCGGGAGTCCGTGCAATCGAGGTTTGATGTTCAATTCCCACTTTCTCAAAATAGTCACTAAGGGTTTGATTCTTGAATTCAGTTCCATTGTCCGTTCTAACGATTCTGACCGTGTTGCGGAGTTGAACTTGAATTTTCATGAGAAAGGTGATAATCATTGATGGAGCTTGATCTTTGCTTCGAAGAAAGTAGACCAAAGTCCATTTGGAGAAGTCATCAACAATCACAAGAATATACCGTTTCCCATTAATCGTTTGTACTCTCATTGGTCCACATAAATCCATATGAAGAAGTTGAAGAACATGATCAGTGCTCGGTTCTGGTTTGGAGGTGAGGTGTGCACGTTTGCTCTTTCCTTGTTCACAAGCGGGACATAAGTGATCTTTTGCATATCGGAACCTTGGAAGACCGTCAACTAGTTTATGGCGAGCAAGATCAGTCATAGTTCGGAAGTTGAGATGTGACATGCGTTGGTGCCATAACCAGGATTTTGTCGATTCAGCCTTTGAAAGTAGACAAATGGGAGAGGAAGCGGTCATGTCGGACATTGAAATTGTATAAAGACTGTTTCCACGTGTGCCTGACATAAGATCATTTCCTTGTATATCACGAACAAAGCATGTTTTCTCCCTAAATGCAACTTCCAGTTCACCATCACAAAATTGACTGACTGAGAAGAGATTGTGACCAAGGCCTTCGACATAATACACACGACTAATTTCGATATTCCCACTGATATAGTCCCCATACCCCATAATTGCAGCGAAATGATCATTCCCGAATCTGACAGTTCCAATAAACTTTGAGACAAAGTTTCTTAATAGTTTGAGATTGCCTGTCATGTGTCGGGAGCATCCGCTATCAACAATCCAAAGAACAATTTGCACCACCTGCATCACATGAAAGAGACGACGATGGTACAATGGTAAGGGTGGAACCCAATGAAGTTGTGGGTTCCGTTGGGTTAGAAGCACACATGTTATTAATTTTATGAATCCATTTAAAGTTATGTGTCCTTTGTAACCAACGTTGCCAATTCCAACTAGATTTAGCCTTCTTTATATCAAATTCAGTGAGTGATGGCATGTTCCTAGAGGTCTTATTCGCAACTACTGGGTTGACTATATCATTCTCAGAAACTACACAAGGCATAAGTCCTAGCACAGATTTTGAAGCATTAGTGGGCCTAGATTTTCTGCCTGATGTACGTTTCTTAAAACGAGATAAAAGAGAATGTGCAACACATTTAGAATGATCACCAGATGACATACTATTACGACAAAACACACATGAAGCATTAACTTTCAAAGCATTTAAAGGTTCATCATTCGTTACACAAAGATTAGGATTACAATTTGCCAAATCAGAATCTAAATCTAGTGCAGGATGAGTCTTATTCAAAGTCCTAGGGTGTTCTTCTACTTCAGAGGCTTCTAGTGTCTCTCTTCTACGTTGCAAAATCCTATTCTTCCTTTTCATTCGTTTACGCTTGGATCAGCTAACGCTATGAGGGGCAAATATTCCTGTAGAAGTGGAAGGATCCAAATTAGACTTCTTAGTGTGTTGTGCTACATTTGCTATGTCTAATGAGTACATTCCTGGTGCAACTAATTTAGTGTTTACAGATTTTCCTTTTTCAAGTTCACGTAATTTCTCTTTCAACTCAATGATAATGTGCATTTTATCTTGAATTTCACTGTCGAGCTTTCTGTTAGAATAAAAATATTCATCACGACTCTTTTGCCAATAGTCTGTAACTTCTTGCAATTCTGCAATTTCCTTTTCATATTTTGAAATTTGACTTTTTAATTCCTCATTTTCAATTTGAAAAGTTGTGGAAGTTTTAAGACTTTGTAATTCCAGTTCGAAATCAAGACTTTGGTTTTGACACCATTCAAGCTTTTTGTTGAGTTGGGAAATCTCATTTGAAAGTTTGTTTGCACATCATCATTGTGTTTTCGGAGATTAACGTTTTCATCTTTTAATGTCTCAATTTGTTTAGATAACAACTCAATATCATCACAATGATCATCAACAAGCATCGAAGTACCAGATTCATAAAGAGAATTCATAACCATAGAAATAATATCAGCACTAAGAACATGTTCCAAGAGTCGATCAGCTTCTTTTTGTAAAAATTGATTTCGACGTTTTTGCTTTAAAATAGCTTGTTCAGTTGCTTGGAAAACATTCATCATAGAGGAGACTTCTTTTTGAAGTTCCTGCTCCCAGTGGTTAGCACATAGACGCAAGTGTTGAGCAATAGGTAAAAACTGTTTTTGAAACACTTCTCTCTTTTCTCTCCCATGAGGAGTAGTAATAGTAAAAACCGTTATTTGAGAATTGCGTTCTATTGCTTCATCCAATCGTTCAAGATCTTCCTTGAACGTGTCAAAATACCGAAGTACAAGACAACAAGTAGGAAGAGATTGAAGTTTTTCATTGTTTGGTAAAGGACCGTTAATTTGCACCACTGGCTTAGCAGGAGCTACTGAAGAGGTAACTTCTTGAGGTTTGATTATAAACCATGGTTGTTCAGATTTCTCTTTTTGAGGGGTAAAAATATCGGTTATTGGAGGCATTTTGGAGTAATCAAAAGGCATATTATATTTAACATTTTCCATTTTTGATCGACTCTCTTCCTCAATTTCATTTTCTTCCTCACAATCATATACAACAGTACGAACAACAGTATCGTCAAAGAAATGATCTGCACTATATAACTTAGGAATCTCATTGAGTGCCACTCGTAAAAAACTTGGTGATTCACTTCCAATTGCAAAGCCATGACCATTGTTTGTTCGTTTTACTAAAAACTTTTGAATTGTCGTCACTGAATTACCAGTTTTATACACAACATTTTGAAATTCTTTGAGCTTATGCTCCAATTCAACAATCTCATCTATGTATGACTTAACTTTTTCTCTGGTTTTGCATTTATGTTCTTTGAACTCGGCTCGACAATTTGACAACTCAGTTTTAGTTTTTAAAATGACTGCATCAAATTGTGCAATTTGTTGTTTGTGTTCAAATGCTTGTTTTTCCAGTTCAGAAGCTAAGATGTTTTTAGACTCCATGATTTTAGCAATTTGATGTTCTAGTTCTATAACATGAAGAGAAGATTTTTGAAAAGCAGCTTCAAAGCCTTTTTCCCGTTGAACAAGTTTTTCAGCATTTTCTAGTTGAAATTTATAGCACTCAATATCCCTAGTTAATAATGCATTTTTCTCTTTCAATCTAGCATTAAGCTCTTGACATTTAATACTTTGAGTTTGACTAGTCATGAGAAGGGACTGAAGTTCTGAATCTGGACCAGACGAAGAAACAAGATGTTCAACTTGACCATTGTTATCATTGACATTTTCATGATCCGAATCATCAAATGTGACAACCGGGTTAATTTGAAATTCATCAAATATAACTTTTGTGTGCATTTGAGTATTCGTGTGTTTAGATAACAATGAGTCAGTTTGAATGCCTTGTTCCTTGTTAGATGCAGATGCAGATGGGGATACAATTTCATTTATCAGGCACGAATGAATAGAAGATACCTGAGATTGGCCATCAGTGTCATATACTGGGCCAGAGTGTCACACCCCCAAAAATTCTCGGCCATAACAAGACTTGCAACCTGTGTGTTTACAACCCACCGCCAAACATGATTTTATTTATGTAAACAATTGTAATATTTGAGCCAAAAGTCAAAGATAAGTGTAAATATGCAACCATGTAATGTAGGGGTATCATGCCATACCCAGGCAATGCAGGTATCCCATACCCGTGAAATGTAGGTAATCACACATACCTATGAAATGTAGGTAATCACACATACCTATGAAATGTAGGTATCACATACCTATGAAATGTAGATAATCACACATACCCGTGAAATGTAGGTATCACATACCTATGAAATGTAGGTAATCACACATACCCGTGAAATGTAGGTATCACATACCTATGAAATGTAGGTAATCACACATACCCGTGAAATGTAGGTTGTAACATGTAAACACATAAAGCATTTGAGTAAACCGCAAACGTTTGAGTAAGGCAATTGGTGTTTAAGTAAGAAGTAACATGTTCAAGTAAAACAAATATTGCATTCATGTAAAAACGAGCATGTCTTCTCCCCCAAAACAGTTATAAAACAAGTGAAAATAGGGGGCATGAACTCACCTGGTGCGATAGCTACGATGACAAGAGTAGATGCAATGAAATGAGGCACGATCTCTAACCGCAACCTAATATGAACGATAGGTTCTAATGTAAGAAATGAAACGATGCTGCACATGCAAATACGTATGTTATCGATACCACTCATGAAACTTGAAAATAATGTTTATCGTCGAAAAATACATTTTTGACGTCTCGTTAAGTTAATAAACACTTTCCATGTAAATATGATGGAACGGTACTCCACGATCCTTGTTTGGTGTTCTACCGGCAAATATAGTGTTTACATTGCAAAAGTAACATTTTCCAAACTTGAGAAAATAGGTCCAATGACTTGGTAAAACTAGTCGCGAAGTAATGTACGTTGAGTGTTAAAACAGGAGCTTGGCGTTTTTGAAAACCTTGCAATAATGTCTAGAAGTCGTATCATTTAACTTTTGACCATACGGGTCTCGATAGGTAAAGGAATATGGCTTAGAATGTAGTCACTTGAAAATATAGTTTTTCAACACTTAGAGTATTTGTTATATAAAAGCTATCAAACTTATATATGTTTCGTCGGGTTTTAAACGCGTATATCTTGGTCATTATAAGCTCGTTTTCCGTGTTCTTTATATCCCCGAAATCGTATAAACATGTACTATCACATTTTTAGTGGTTCTGCTTACCTAGGTTACGTCAAACGACTCATTTTCCCCAACAAAAGTTTCCATACAGCAACTATTTTTCTGAAAATAAGTTTTCGTCGTTAAACTTCGGAAAACCATATCTCCTTCGTTATTAACTCGTTTTTATCCAAACTTTCTGCCATAGTTTCATCTCGGAATGTATTTTCTAACTCTTTGGCCAAAAATTACCCAAAACCCACTTATTTTTCCACGTTTTGCATTTAAGGACAGAACCTTATTATATAGTGTTTATAACTCATTTTCTTGGTTCTAACTTGTTCAAGACTTAACCAAACTACTTCAATTCAACTCCACAAATACTCAATCCTACCATACACCTTCTTAGGGTGTCATGGGGTCCTAAGCATCAACAACCTTAGTGGGTTTCATGGGAATAAGCATAGGATATTCAAAAACCCATTTTATGTAATAAAAACTAAACAAAGTGGTATGGATCATACATACTTGCATGTTTTCTAACTAGATCATAAAAATACATCAAGTAATAGTTTGAAAGAGTAGGAAAATGATTAGTAACTTACTTGTGATGATTATTAAAAGATGGTGATGAAAACCCTATTAATCTTTGTGGTTTTTATTTCAAAACCCAAACTAGATCACTACTAGGACTTGATAATTACTTTGATCTTGAAAAATAATGGATTCTCTTGTTGTTCTTGTTCTTGGCTGATCTTTAGAGTGAGAGAGATGAGAGTGATATATTTTTTTTAAAATGGAGTGTTTACTTGAAGCCTTGTAACATATATTATTGTTTGGAAATAAAATGGGACAAAAGTACTAACTAATAAATGGAGTTAGTGAAGATTTTCAAAGGTGTAAGTAAAATGGAATGGGAGGTGTAGATTATGTAAGAGATTTGTAGGACTTTTACAAGATTGAATGAGATATTGTGTAGTCTAGGTTAGATATTATTAGTTTTAGGGGATACCGGGTACCGAGTTAACTAGAAATAAATCGTGACGAGGTGAAATAAAATATGACGAACTTGTAAAAATAATGAAATTACATTCCTGATAAAAATCGGGTGTTAAAATAATTGTCGTGTTGAAATATCGTAATCCGACGTAATTTTAGGCGTTTACCGGAAAATATAGCAAATGGTTTCAAAACACCGGTCAAATTAATAATATAAATTTTATATTATTATAATGAGTATGAAAATATATTAGGATCGTAGACGGGAGTATCGGGTATATGTTAGTAGTAAAACTGAGTGGTAGCGTTTATTGAATAAATGAACATACGTAAATGAAAACACACAAACCCGTAAACTAGGTTTACGTGATGATGCATGATGACCATGAATAGTGTTTTTCTTCCGGGATGAATAGTGTCACATGAATAGTAACGCTTCTCAGAATCACAAACGGACTCCGAAAATGATGAATAGTAAAATGATGAATAGTGACCGATGAATAGTAAATGATGAATAGTAACTCGTGAATAGTAATTTGGAAAAATGTCCTGAAAATGCGGGTTGTTACAGTCTCACCCCCTAAAAGGAACTTCGTCCCGAAGTTTAGTGTGTGTTGGTCTCGGAAGTGGTGTTGGTGAAAAGGTGATGATGTTTTAGTCACATCTAGTCTTCCCGCTCCTAAGTGAACTCAGGATTTCTTCGAAAATTCAGGGAACTTCATGATAGTGATCCGACTTGGTTTCAGCTGTTTGATCTTAGGGTCCATGATTCGTTGGTTTCTCCTAAGTTTTAAGCTTATGGTCGAGTTGAATCTCTTCTAATGGAATGGAATAAGGTATGCTACGAGTGGTTCATTTGGAAGGCACTTCTGAGGTTTGAAATGTGAGATGGGATATATATGTGTTGCTGAACTTTGATGGAAACTCAAGTTTGTATGTCAGCTGGCTGATGCTAAAATGAATCTTAAATGGTTCAATACAGAAGGCTCAATCCCTCGCGGTACCAAAATTGTATCATGCCTTTCCAAGGCAAGACTTTCAACATGGTTCGTTTTCCCATTCGAAAGGTGATGGTTTGCAATTCAAGGATGCCTAATCCGAATGATGTGCGTCATGCACCAACCTAGCTTCTATTGTTCCTTATCGCTTGTAACTGATTCTTGACTTGTAAAAATTTCCTTGTTGTTTCACAATTTAGTTCTTAGACCAGTGAATTGGAATGTGGGATTACTGTGTAAACTACTGAGCTCTAACGGAAGTTCAATTCTGTAGGCTACTAGGCCCATTCTGTCTGAAATATTGAATGGTCCAGTGTATCTCGGGTTTGTTTCTCATGTTTTTGTTGAATTGTGTCTCAAATGGTGTTGTCTTGGGAATCTTGTGATAGCTATTGTTTTCAATGAATCCGCTTTGTAGCAAATGGTTAGCCCAACCATTTCCAGAATCCATCACACCTGACTTGTGCATATCTCCCTATGTTTGAATCGTTCTCTAATTCTGACCATTGGTCTGAAGATGATAGGTGGTGTGGTTCCAAAGGAATCTTAAAGAAATCGTCAAAAGTTTGAGGTGAATCGAATCCCCTCATTAGGAATGATTAGGATAGGTATCATGGATCTTGTGGAAAAATCTTACAAGGTTAAGTCCGTCAAAGGGTGTTATTGGAAGGAATAGGTTAGGATAAGGTTGCTTATCCGGCACGTTTCATTTTTTATGCTTACGCAAAACATCCCAAGCCTCCTCGTTGTTAAACGCCGCGGCTTTTTGCTTGTCATGATACGTTTGTCTTGCCTTTTTGAGGATATCCACCTCACTTTTCCCACTTTTTTGATCGCGTTGCACCCGTTTGTAATAAGTGTTGAACTTATTACAATCACGGTTCAACGTTTTCCACTTGCCTTGGAGCATATCCTTATTGCGGTTTTGAATTTTTTTCTATTGAGCTTAAGTTGGATCCGCTGCCAAAACGTATCGCAGTCTTGGCTACGGCCGACACGCGGATCCTCGTAAGCGGCCACAGAACACTCGACAAATAATTTTTCCTCACTTGGAGTCCAACGTAGTTGGTCTCGTTTTCTTCATTGTCCTCGTTTGGTTCAGGATCTTTGGACTTTTTGGACTTTCGTTTACCACCACGTTTGAATTTCTTTGGTGGAGAAGTAGGTGTTTCGGGAACTTCATTTGTTTCCGTTTGGGAATATTGTGATTGTTGTGTGAATTGTAGATTTTTGAAATCAGAGATTCGTGAACGATTAGTTGTTGTTGTTGTTGCCTCCCGATATTTTTTTTTTGCTAATAGAAGTGTATTGTAGAGTATGTTGAGCAGTGAAAGTGTGAAAAAAAATAGTTTGTTAAATGGGTATTTATAGTGGTGAGAAAATGGTTTTGATTTTTTTTGATTTTTTTTTTATTTTATTTATTTTTTTTTTTTTGAATTCTAAAGGCTAGTTTCAGCCGTTATAGGGGGTGTTTATAAAGTTTTTTTTTATCCATTTTGTGCTTTAACTAATGTTGCAAAAATCGGCCGAATCGGCTGATTAATCGGTAATCGGCCATACACCTTGTTGATTTTTGAAAATCGGTGGAACAATCGGCCAAGGAAAAAAGAATCGGTCACTAATCAGTCAAAAATCGGCCGAATCGGTCAAAAATCAGCCGAATAAGCAAAAATCGGCTGAATCGGCCGAACTATTCAACTTTAAAAAAATAAAAATTTAGGCATTTACTTAATTTGGGGAGCATTTATTTCACTTATAACGCACAATGGGCCTCATAATCAGAATTGGAACCTTTTATTGAGGTTTGGAAACATAGTAGGCTTGGAATCAGTTAAGATCTTTAGTTTGCTCTCCAGAAATACCCAAAACTTGCAGGAAATGCCAATCCGATTAATCATCGATTAATCCCGCCTTGAACGATTAATCGCTGCAGGGTGGTCGACCGTCCGACTACCGATTCACGATTTTTGCAACATTGGCTTTAACTCAGCGTCATTCCCTTAACCCTCCACGTTAACGTGCCTTTAACGCCGGTGCACGGTATGTTAACGCACCAAATAACACCGAAATGTTAAGCTTTAACGTGTGTTGGTGGTGATCTTACCGAATGCTCTAAAAGTAATATAAAAGGCCTATAAAATGTCCGAAAATAATATCAGGATCTTATATGTGAATTACTGTATTATTTTTAGTAAGTTAGTCAAGTAAGCACCAACAATCTCACCCAAAACAAGCTAACCTTGAACTTGAGACGAGCATTCGGAAAACATTTTTTTTTTTTTTTTTTTTTTTTTGGAAAGGCTCCAACAACATATTGATATGGTAATAAATTGTACTTTTTGTTATGGATAATTATTAGTGGATGTCCATATAGCCCATAATAGGCCCACGGCCCATATTAGCTATTAGGGTTTTGCCCTAATGTTTGTCTATATATACTCCATGTAAATCTTATAGTTAATGATCAATTGAAGAATACTTTTCATTCTCTCAATCTTGTATTCACAACACGTTATCAGCACGCTCTAAAATTTAGTTTTGTTATTCTTGATTACCGAGGTATGTCTTCAACTCTTGATTATTGGTACTAGTTATTTTCTTGCTATATAAATATTAATCAATCGATACCATATTGCATTGTCTTATTGATAATCTGGTCAACAGTAAGACTAAATCAATATAATATAACATATAGACTTCTTAATTAATGTTACGTCGTTATAATTTGCTTCTACCATCACTATGCGTTAACGTTTTTTTTATCATAGGATGTAAAGTTTAAAACCTAAACATGCATATAAAACTGATGTATATAAGTACATACATACATGTGTTTGGTGATAGTTATCTTTAGTTATTGATTATAAATTATGATAAACTCTTGCCATGAATAAACTAGCTAATTCTTTTAGAGAAGCTAATATAAATTGCAACAATTCGTTAATTCATGGTTGATGGTTATGGTATAATTGTATGATTAGTATTGTTTGTTTACATGCTTCTTCAATTGGCATGCATGTAGTTTGATTATTTTCTCCATTGCATTGTGTGTGGCGATGCTAAATTATTGTAACTGGATTTTTATAGTATTTTGGTGAAACTAGACTCATACGGTTGATGGTCTATCATCACTATTAGATAAAAATTGTTTCTTTTAGATGAAAAGTATATATGAAGAAGAATAATCTGTTTTATGTCTTCTGTACAACCAAAAAGAAGGGCCTTACTTCCACTTGTGTCTAGATATATAAGTTAGGACTATTGTCATGTCATCAAGAAATATGCTTGTGAACCTTTTATATTTTACCAGAAGCAATGAAGAATAGCAAGTTCTGGTTGATCTATCGATTATTTATTTGTAAATGGTTAGTTGCACAAAAAAAAAAAAAAAAAACAACCTAAGACTCGTGTATAGCAAGCAACCAGGTTATTGGTTCCATTACTGGACATTTTTTTAATGAGTTTTCGCACATAAGTGATGAGCCTTAAACTTTGAAAGATGTTGATCCCCCCTTGTCCGTAGGTTCTTTTATTAATTTTTAATCCACATGTTTTTCAGGGCTTCTAATATTCACATGTCCAAAGAGAGTCCTAAATAGTTCAACTACGTTTTATTCACAAATTTTTCCTATTTTATACACATAATTGTCCTATTTTTGTCCCTCTATCAGCTGTTTATGGCTTTATGCTATTCGTCTCCTCCCTTCTCGGTCTTCTTTCGTTTTTCTTGTCTAATAAATGTACCATATCTTAAAACAGTAAAAAAATATGACATTTGTTTGAAATTAGAAGATTATGTAAATTTACTAATAAGAGTAAAAGGTTTACTTATCTTTCTGACTATGTAAAGGATTATTGCAGCTTGTTTCACATAATGTAATTAAATTAGTCATACATTTGTTACCACTTGAAGAGGCTAAAAAGTGAAAATCGTGATAAAACTTGTGGCAATGTGCCAATATGATGTGAGAAGTCTCATGCTTTTACATGTTGCGTTATACTAATATACGCTATAATTGAATTTTCGAAACATTTAAATTCATTCATCATCTCCTGCATATTGGTTTTGCTTTTATGATAACTATGAATTGCCTCTCAATCATGTAATGTATTACCATATCCGAATTGATTGTTTGGTGTCAATAATAAAACTGCTACAATGCAGTTGTTTCCTAATTGAAGGCAACCATTGTTACAACTCAAATATGAGTGACTTCGTAAAATAATATCATACTTTTGGCATATTCATGGATAGTTATTTTTGTGACATTGTTTATTGTGTTTAGTTTTGACGACATGTTAGTTGCTTTATTACTTAACTGACTTAAATTAGGAGAAGCCATTATGTTTCCCGCATATAGGTGCGTTACTTATTATGCGATTTTATTTGCTTATTAGACACTTTATTGGATGGTTAGATGTATATGGGTATATGAAAATTGAATTCAAGACATGATGAGCCACTGAGATATCGTAGAAACACACGAGATTCATAGAAAATATATGTTATTGCAGTAATTATGAGAATCATTTTGTGTAACATTGATATATGTCAACTATCCTAAAGAATAGAGGAAAGGGATATATAATAATAATAAAAAAAAAAATTATTGTGGTGTTTGCAAAATTATTTTAAGGTTGTCTAAGAGTAACGAAGATATTAAATATGAGAATAAGATGACTTATTTGAAGCAATTGAGTTTGTAATATCTGTTTTGATTTATCGTATCACGTGCTTTTATTTGCTTGTGAGATACTTGATTAATTGATGAATGACATACTTTAATGGTATAAATCATGCTTTATTATTTGATAATGCTATAAGGTAATGTAATATTATGTTAAACTATGTGAAAGCCCTGAAAGAGCATACAAGATTTTGATTGTAGAAAAGTGATGGTTGTATTAAAATCTCCATATTATTTGATGTTTACATAGAAAATGCAATCTAAGCACGTGTGGTCATAAACTAGAGTTTATGAGTCAGGATTATTTTATTGAGTGGCATGACCGGTTAGACCATCCCGGGTCGATGATGATGCGAATGTATAGAAGAACTACAAGTTTCTTCAAAGATGGATTTGATTGTTCTCATTGGAAGTTAATTGTTCATTTATCACCACTAAATTAAATATTAAAAAAAAAAAAAAAGATTTTGTCCTATAAAGTTTTGGAAAGAATATAAAGGGGATGTATGTAGGCCTATACATCTGCCATGTGGATCATTTTGAGTTTTAAAATCGATGCATCGTCAAAATGATCATCAAAGACGCAACTTAAGGTTAGCGTGATTAATGTCTCGTCTTATAAAATGCGAGCATGTTTTTCCAGATTATATCATTGGAAATGGTGGTGAATACTTCCATATATTGGGCGATTATTGGAATAAGTATTGAACTTTATGTAGCCAAAGTTCATACGCGAATTGCTTTTGTTGAAACGTTCATAAAATATCTCCAGTTGATTGCAAAGTCAATAATTACGAGAACAAAAGTTTTAGATTATGGGGCATGTTATAACATATAAATTCGCATCTTGCCAACAATTTATAATGACTCCTCCCTATTAGAATGGTTTTGGTCACGAACCATATGTTTCCCATATAAGAATTTTGTAATTGTGCGGTATATGTTTCTAGTAAATCCACCACAACGCACAATAATGGGATGTTGAAATGGATAATTCATTCAGGGGGAGAGAATGAGCAGCAAGGGATATGGAATGAATTATGATATAAATGTTGATCCTCACAGTAATGAATATGAATTTTAAGTTAAAGGGACAATTTATATTCCAGATCTAGTAATTGCCAGCATGTTTAGTGACCTAAAGAAAGTGACTAGATCATATTACGCTGCTATTGCTCCAATTACAATGTGTGTCCCAGCAGTAAAATCATTGATTGATAGTAAGTCTATGGCACGTCTGCAGCGTGATAGACGAATCGATTCCAAATAAAAAGTCCTCGAATGAATAGATAAAATGGAGCAATAAAATCAAGATGGTCGAATCGAGGTAATAAAGACCCCATAATAGTCTCTTAAAGAGAAACTAGACATGAAGGTTATTGAAAACCCCGGGTATGTGAAAAAAATTTGAGATCTCAACAAATGATAGAATATAATGTCTAGTAAAGTGTGGAATCGAAAAGAACTGAAACGACGTCGATAATATTGTATATAATAATGCGCATGATAAATACAAGGTGAGGATCTTGGATATCTGCAAGAAGTGCAGTTTTATAAATGAATAGCCAATGAATGTAAAGACACAAATAACTGATAAAAAGATTAATGTTATGTCTGGCAGTATGAGAAATAAGAATGTGTCTAACAGGATAATACAAGAGCTCATTTATGTCGAGATTCCTTAAGGAATATATAGAATGTATAAAGCACATGCCATGATTTAAATTCTCGAGAATAATAATTGATCAAATTGAACCACAGAATATTTCAATATTTTCAAGGTACAAAATATATGGGTTTATATTTCACTAACCCATCGAATACAAGTTTAGTTGGTTTTGCAGATGCAGGATATATGTCTGACTCTCACAATGGTCGATCCCAAAATGGATATGTATTTACAAGTAGAAGAACAACAATCTCATGGAGTTCAATAAAGCAGACAATCTCAGGAACGTCACCCAACAATGCAGAAATTCTAGCGAACCATGAAGCAAGTCGAGAATGTGTTTGGTTAAGAAGTGTGATAAAACACATACGTAGATCATGTGGTATTTTTCAGAGAAGGAGGCAACAACAATTTTGAATGAAGATAATGCAACATGCGTTGCTTAACTTAAAAAAGTTCGTTCAAGTAACAATTTGGCGGGATCTATTTACCAAGGCACTTCATATCTCAGCATTTAGGAAGCTAAGTTACAACATTGGGATGCTTCGACTCAAAGATCTCAAGTGATATAATCATCAGAGGGAGACAATACGCGCTGCACTCTTTTTCCCTTAGTCATGGTTTTGTCCCACTGGGTTTTCCTGACAAGGTTTTTAATGAGGCAGCATTTCCTAAGCGTATTAACAACATGGACATCCAAGATGGAGTGTTATGGATAATTATTAGTGGATGTCCATATAGCCCATAATAGGCCCACGGCCCATGTTAGCTATTAGGGTTTTGCCCTAATGTTTGTCTATATATACTCCATGTAAATCTTATAGTTAATGATCAATTGAAGAATACTTTTCATTCTCTCAATCTTGTATTCACAACACTTTTCAATTAATTTCTTATCCGACATACAAAAGCAAGCTTTTAGAACTATCAAGACGCATTAATACTTAGATTATACCATTCAATATACTTAAAAACACTTATTATACTAACTTCATTTCCTATCCAAAAATAAAAGTTTCGTTACAATTTATATCGCATCTATCTCCCGACAAGCAAAGTATAGGAGTCGAAACAAACTAATTAAGCTTTACTCTGTGTGGCTTTGGCTCAACATCAAGATCGTTGGGAGATTATGCTTATTTTTTCAAAAAATAAGCTACTTAAAAAACAATCCTTGTTTGGTAGACAAACTTATAAGGGATTATAAAAAAAAATAATCTTTCATAATCTCTGAAAACCAAAGGTTATTTCATATAGCTTATAAAAATAATCTCTTTTTATAATCTCCATCTCCAGCACCATCTTCGACTCTTGGACGGCGCGTCGACATCCTTGTTAGCGTCACCCCACACGACACGTCTTCGAGGCAAAAATTGGAAAAGTGAGTCATGTGTTAGACTGAGTTATGGGAGGGTCGATTGTGGGCAAAATGTAAAAATAATGTTGTCGGCCATTTCAAAAAAATTAAATTTACATAATTTTATCCTTAAAAATATCCTAATAATCTTTTATTTTTATTCATACTTTAAACATATGTTTTTTTTATACACTATAAACTTCGGCGCTGGCTGGTTTCAACGGCGCGAACACCTACAGCGCGAAATATGGTACGGTGCGCCGTCCATCTTCTTCGGCTGCTAGCTTGGCGCTAGCCTTTCACACCATGACACCCCAGCTCTATGTCGTCATGAAGTTAATTGTTGTGGGACATATGTAAATCATCATACTTCTATTTTGGCTACATGAGTACATTAATACATGTCTATTTTTATATGGTTGATTAAATTATCTATTTATTTAAAACCCATAAAAAACGCAGTCGTTTTGCTTGCCACTTTTCCCGCCAAAAAAAACTGGGCCCTCTGGGCTCCCGTTGATCCATCATAAAAGAAGGTCCAAACACTACGCAATCCAAATCACGGTCTAATATATCTTACGGAGTATAATCTAACACATTCTAGATCTATCTATCAGCTTCCACACATAATCCTAAGCAGATAATCAGATGGCATGCTAGGGTTTGGTTCTTCTCAAAAAGAAGATCGATGATAACAGATGGATTTCAAGGTGCATCGATGCTAACAAATCGCTTCCAAGGTGCGGCCTGACAAGGAATCACTGAACAGGTTGCTTACATTCCTTATGTATGCTAAAAAAATTCATCTTTTGTTGGTATTGAGGCTTCGTGATGTAAAGTGTAAGTTTTGGATTTTCGTAGTATATACAGGAAAACATGTTACTTAGATGGTTTTTTTTACTATTAATTTTAGTTGTTTGTATTGTATGTGTAATCGGTTAAAATATTTGTTGATTATGTGGTTAATAAGAATTATGATTTCGTATTAAGTTTGTGTGCTGTTTTAATTTAAGGGGGTTTTTAGGAAATCAGGGGTGTTTGGGGATTGGGATTCCGGTAGTGAATTTAAAGGTGTTTGGGATAGGGGTTTCGTATTAATTTAGGGGTTTTTTGTGGAACGGTTCATGAGAAGCCGAAAAGTTGAAGTTCATAGTTTTTATGATTGTTATGTTCTCTGAAGTGAATTTGACCTACCAGAATAGTGATTAAGATTACTTGAATTTAAGTTGGATGTAGCTTCGGTTTAGTTGAGTATACACTCTGAACATATACTTGCTTATATTACAAGGTTGATTATGTAGCTTCGGTTTTGGGAATCGGTGTGGTTGACCAAACATCCAATTAGTTGATTCCCTCTTATCGTTGTCCATTAAGGTCAAAACGAGGAATAAATTTGCTCTTCATGATAAGGAACATGGAGTATTTTAGATAATTAGATATATTCGGGATTGAAAACTTCCATGAATCATGATTATGCACCGAAGAACATTGGATGATTTTGAGTGCTAATGATAATGAAATTTGCAAGATACCGTTTGTTCTAATTATTGATAGAGACATGTATTTGTTAAAACTGTATCTCAAAAATTGCTACAATTGGTTTGCTTTGGTTTTAGGTATCCAAATGCTACAAAACGACAACTGGATTTCCACCGTGGTAATGTGGGAGACCCATCTGCACCATTGGCTAACTTTTTTGGGCCCAAGCGTAAGAAGCCAACCAGTTTTAAAAACAATTTTGCCGGAGGTGTCTTAGAAAACCTTCTTGGTGCAGCTGCTGATGACGCGACTGCTAATGTAAGCCAAGGTAAACTTATGCATTCCATTCAAAAACATCTTACTATTGCCTACTATTTGTAATTTTAGTTGTTTCGATGCAACATTCAGCCGCATTTTTTTCGGGATTTTCTTTGGACAGCAGGAGCAAGTGGATATCATAACGCTGAATCAAAAATTACACATGATGTTGGCTATTCACTAGAAAGTCGAGGGAGAAAGAAAAGCACCAACATGACCACCAGAAAGCGTGTGACGCAGCGTTGTGGCACACCCAATTTGTCGCCTAATTCAGATGGTGGTGTGCAAAGTGGTAGTGAACTGTTGAGTTCTCATTCGACTGAAGGTCACCATTCGTATTCTCTGTTGTGGTACACCTTTTTTTACCTGAGTTTTTTGTGAGCAATATTAAGATCAGATTTCTGCTTTATTTTTTCCTGCCAATAGGACTGGCAACAAATGATGATGATCCCTACAAACTCGAAAAAGAGGCAGGCCAAGGAAAACCGTTGGTGAACCGTCGAATTCTTATGCGACTGAACGTGAGCCTTTCTATTTTATTTTGTCTTACACCTTTTTTTAGGCTAACTTTTTTTTGTAGAATATTATAATCATATTTCCACTGTATTTTTTCCTACCAATAGATCTAGCTGCAAATGATAATGACCCTTCACAGCAACCTCGAAAAAGAGGCAGACGAAAGAAAACCGTTGGTCAATCGTCGAGTTCTCATGTGACTGAACGTGAGCCTTTGTATTTTTCTTTTGCGTCATACCTACAAGATTAAAATCATATTTTCATCACAAATTTTTCTAATGATAGGACCAGATGCACATGACAACTTCCCTTCACAGCAAACTCGAAAAAGAGGCAGGACAAATAATGAGTTCGCCAGAAGGTGTGTGCTCGCCCTAATTCACCTTCACATACGTTTCATTGGGCACTTGGAATTGGATCTACTGTCGTGAAGCCTGGGGAAATTGGTATACTTGGATAAGGCCTATAACGGCCTTTTGAGTTTTAAAGCCATGCAGCTGCAGATGAGGCTGCTAATGAGGCTGAGCGCGGTTAGGACTTTGGAGCGGGCAAGCTACCCTTGACACCACTAAGGCCTTTTCAGTTCATATGAATGTGTTTTGTGAGTTCCGTTTCAACCTTTTACATCAAGTAAAAAATGTGATGTCATTTTTTATTCTTCTCTAATCTATAGTATGCACGACATTGTTATAATCTATAATTCATTCTTGCTCCTAGGAATCTGTCCAAGTAACTTACGTTTTCAACTTTTTAATAAAGTGTCGATAAAAAAATACTCTTTATGGAACAATGTTCATTGTAGAATGTACTACGCAAGCTGCAATAATATCTTTTTTAATCTTCTCTATTTGCCCATTTAGGATTACAACAGGGGTGGTGAAAATTGATTACTTAGTGCAAAATAATGAGGTAGTTGAAAATGATAAAAGGCAAGACTTTATATGTTGTGAATTAATCAAAAGCTTAACTAAGCTACCTCATAAGCCAAAAAAAAAAGCCTTTAGGCTGGAACTGTGAGATAGTTGAAACACCTCTAGAAGTATCAGTTTTGATCTCTATAGAATGACGTTGATTTTTGGTTTATAATTTTCTAGAATGGAATCTGCTTACGGGACATAGGTTAGACAGAAGAGAGAGGGGCTTAAGTCATTAATTTGGATGAACTTTGTATGGATAGTCGAATTGCTTTAGGAACTGCAAAATGCCAGGTTACATTGCCTACATCACACATTGCTAACTAGATTACCATTTATGCTTCATCAACAGTCAACTTTAAAATTGATCGTGTTATGCCTAACTTCATTTTCAAGATCGAGGACTATATAGCTCATTTATATGTCAAAGACACCAATCTTGATCCGGCTTTGGATAAAGAAGTAAGTACTAACGATCTAATGAGTAGCCAAGCCGATACACTCATTTATGGTAAAATATCGATTGCTTGGTATTGCTAATTTTAACTGTTAATTATATAATGGTTGTTTGGCTTTGCTGATTGGAACTTATATTATTCTTTATAGCTGATTGGAACTTATATTATTCTTTATAGGGAGCAACGTCGTGGTTGGAAAATCAATATACTAACAGACAGTGCCGCATGTATCGGGCTGCAACAAGGTAAAGATGTCCTTAAAAGTGTAGCATTTTAAAAGTGTAGTCATTACTCATTAGAGGCTTGCAAGCATTTGTAGAATTGTTTGTACATTTATGACAAAACCCGTATTCTTATACCAAATACAACTGACAAAAAACCCGCCCTGCCGCAACGCGTTTATTTACTTATGCAACATCATCTCGGCCAAAATAACATGCCCGCCTGCAACGCGGCGGATCGCTGCCAATCTCGTTAGTTTTAATTAGCTAGATAAACATTAGATATCCGTTTCTAATCAGATAATAATTATACATAATACTAAAGGAAGAACATTTAATATTATTTCCAAATAAAAAACAATAAATTTTATTAGTAAAAAAAGAAAACTTACAAAACATACCCTGGACTTTTTAATATTTACAACTTTTTTATATAACAAACTTTGTTTGCCAAATATCTAATAGATATCTGGCGGTTTCTTGAGTAAAAAAAATACTGGCAAAAAGCCCTCTCGATAACGAACAGAACAAGCCCAATATTGATATGTTTTTGACGTACGCATGGTTTTATAAAAAATGTTGAAGTTTATAATATATAGTTTTTAAGTAAAAAGAACTTTCAAAATACGCCCTTAATCTATCACATAACTTTAAAAATTATCTTAAATTTTTTTAAAACCATAAGGGCCAACACCTCCACACAAAGACATCCGTTCACTCTCCTCCTGAAGGTTTGACCTTGATGCTTACAGGTCAAGTTCTTTTCCAGTGATGTCAAGAATCTGATTAATCCATATTCGATTGATCAAAAGTACCCATCGTAACGCGGCAGGCGCGAATACCTTGTTAAAATTAAATTAATACATAATTAAAAAATTAGTTTTTGAAAATGTCAAAATCTTCATTTGATGTTTTCCTTTATTATATGCCAATACAGTAATACCATTACTACTAATAACAACCAGGAAGAACATTAAGTTACTTGTGCACGTATGCTCTTTGTGAGTCAAGCGCATATCATATTATAGTAGCAGGGTACTCGTGTAATGCGGCGGTGAGTATTCTGTAACAAAATTTGTGGTGATTAACATTACAATAACTTTATAGATTGTGAGAATTTTATATTTGAGTAACTTTAACCATGTTGTTCCTTTAAGTTGTACATGCTGATCTTTTAAGTTGAGTAGGTTATGTTTTTTTCCTAGTGTTTTAAGTGCTTAGGTTATTAGATTTTAACAATAGATGATTAATAGCTTGATTAGATTGTATTATGTGGTAAAATAGTTGCATTTTTCAGTAAAGGAGTGATATAAGAAGAATATTAATTGCAGGTGTTTAATATACATGGTTGTGCATAAATTAATTGTACATAAAGCTTTAATACGTGTATTTAATTAAAATCTATATTAAGAAATTTTAAAAATTTAATAGGAGAGAGGGTGTGATATGTATTATAAGTAGTATAGATATCACATGGGAGTATACATGTAATAAGACGATGCATATTTTTTAAATTCAAGTCCACGACGTAACAATTATTTTACTGATTAACGTAATAATCAACCATGGTTGGCTTCCATCTCTAAGGCAAGCACTTTTGTGTTATAGTACAAGTTGAAGATCCAACATGTCTTATGTTCACCTGCAAGGGTTTTTTTTTTTTTTTTTTTTTTTTTTTTTTTTTTTAACCATGGTTTTGTACCTTTTTGGCCGACTAATCCACGAGGTTTGAACCCACCGCCACACAGACTCAAACCAGGTGAAGCCCTCTCTTTTCAGGAGGTTGGCGTGGCCACTTAAGGTTGTTTGCACCTAGCAGGAATTGAACTTGAAACCTCACACATTTTAGAGTGATAGTCACAAGCCCTTTTATCACTAGGCCACCCTTAAGTGATTATGTTCACCTGCAAGTTGCAACAATAATAAAGATTAGTAATTCGTCGGTGTAATATAAACAAATTAGTGAATAATCATTAACGCTAAAGAAAAAAGCACGGCCGTTTTCAATGTAGTATAGTGTTTGACGTGTCTCCAAAGTCTTATAAGATATCAAAGTTTAAATATCACTAGGTGAACAACTTGAAAATTAAAAGCAAAAAGTCTAAAACAGTCACCAAAATACCGAATCCGATTACTTGATTAAGTCACATAGATTAAAACAAAAAGTCTCAACTTCCTAAATAGCCTGAACGAAGATCCTTTTACATGTTAGATGATAAATAAGCTCAAGTCTGTTTGTGGATTTAAATTTCTCATTTAACCTTCCCCTCATTTAATATTTGTATATTGTGACTTAATAAACATCATAATTTATGGTGTTTATCATCTTACAAACCTTTTTTTTTGTGTGGGCTAAGGTTTTAGCCGAAAATTGAACCTTTTTATTTATTTATTATTGAATAAGTTTTGTAATTGCATAATGATCGAGGATTGCATGTATATATTTATAATAAAGACATATCTTAATGAATAAGTAATCTTAACCCTAAACTTAATGGTCTAAAGCCCACAATTAGGCTTGAGCCAACTAACTTAATTATCTAACGGTAGCTATATGAGCGATTGAGCTTACTTATTGAAAATCATGGTAACAACGTGCATGCTTAGAGAAATTTTGTTTAAGTTAGAAGGGATACAAAATGAAAATAATTATTATAATAACAATAGTTGTATTATTATTATTAAAAAAGTAACCACAAGTAAGAACATTGAATTCCTTGTGAATCAAGAGCATGTCACGTAGGGTATATACTAAGAAAATGATGTTTGGATCAAGCTAGATTTCGTAATAACTTACTACTTAATGTAGTAATCAGTTATACATGGTTGGCCTCCAAATATTTACTTTATTGTACAAGTTGGAGAACCAACCGGTCATATGTTTGCTTGCAAGTTGGTATATTAGCGAAATATCAATGTTTCTGTTATCTTCACGTTATGAAATACATTGTTAATGAAATGTCCCAATGATAGTAGAAAATGACACACTCGTCCTACATAAAGAAACTCTAAAAAGACATTCTATTTCTTCTTCATGTATATAAGGAGAATTTTTATCAATTTCTTTTGTCATTATTATGTTTCAGTTTTGATTTTCTTTTACAAACAATCCAGCTTTTCACAAGGAATAGTTACATTTGATTAGCACGTATGTAATTTCTTTTACGTCGTAAAATAGAACTAGTGTAACACTAACAAGGTAATTGTAAAAGATAAATAAATTCCCATTGACTTGTAGAAATTGCATGTATTAGCGGTTTATTTGGACAAAAAGGAATGTAATAGGTTAACTATTCGGCATAGAGAAATGAAAAATCCTTCTATTGATCGTTCTATTGATCATCTTAGGCCGGCCACAATGGTGGTGCTTGACAGCCCGTGAGGGACAATGGTTGTGCGTCACCACACTAAGTAGGTTTGAGTCACGCGTGAGATCAAGCAAAAAAAGAGGAGGAACGGTGAGTATCTCACCTTTCATGGTTTGTGTATTTGTAAGCCTCTTGAGAATTTTTATTATTAAATATTTGATTTGTGAGTGTGTGTGGAGTATTTTATGAGGTATATATATAAAGTGGGTATTTTATTGAAATGTGTGGGTGTGGTGACCATTGAGAGGGAGTGAGGGAAGTAAATAGAGAGAGAAAACTGAAGTAGCGCTGAGATAAAATGTGAAAGGGTATGACTATTATAGGTAATGGAAAGAAAATGCAAGTTAGTGATACATATTTTCCTTTTTATTGTTTTATCTATGACTGACTTGTAGGTTTTATTTACCAATGCAATTTTCGATAAAGACATACCTCCTGCAGCAGGTCCAAATATGGCCCCGTCTTTCAAAGCTTCGATAAAATCATGCACTTTTTGCTCAAACACACGGTCTACAATGTCGGCTCTATCAGCTGGTGAAAGGTCTGGATGAGAATGCATATAACTTTTAATTTCTGGCCATTTCACGTTGCACGTGAAGGTAATGAAAAATTGAGGGTTGCCAAGAACTCGACAAATAGCAAGAGCATCGAGATAATGGCTATACATATACCGTGGCCCGCCAGTGAAACTCGAAGGTAGAATTATTCTCTTACCTATGTCTGATCCTGAACGATCTCCCCTTGAAATAGCATCGTAGATTCCTGACAAATACTCGCTTCTTATATCATTTTGCTTTGCTCTTACAAAATCAAGTCGTTCTTGCTCCAGGGCACAATAAACTGACACAACGTATTGCTGAAACAACCTGCCAGCCTTGAAGAGAAGCCCGTGCAAATGAGGCCTTTCATGTATCTGGTAGGTGTAGTACGTCTTCATAGTCATTTTAGGTTTCTCTCCATTTGGCCTATGCGTTTCCAACGTTAGCTTTGTAGTATACCCTGGCTGACCATACACAAACAGGAGCGGGAATTGTAATGCCATGTAGGTAGAATGTAGCTTGTTAATCCGTTGTGGCAGCTCACCTTTCTTCTGTATTATGACATCATACTCTGTGTTTGTTTCAGGGCCACTTTCAAAAACGATATCACCAAGGATGTCTATTGATGGCACCTCATATTGGCGAGCTCCATCTACGTTATAAAGGCGAACAGTGAAATCAGGTACATCATTTTCATTGCATATGTCTCTCTGATGAGACGAAAAGTGTACCCGTTTTAAAGGGTCATTTAAGCCCTAATTCGAATAAATATGATCAAATATTGCCCTAAATCGTTCCTTTTGTCATTTTAGGTACTTTTGAGAAGAATTCTGGAAAACATGCATATTTGGACGTTTTTGGAGCATAAAAGTGAAGAAAACGACAAAGTCTCAAAAGAAGCTGGATCTCCTACCTGACGGCGTCAGAGTCACAAGGTGACGCCGTCAGCCAACGTTGACAAAAGAGTGAAGTCAGATTACACTAGACGTCCTATGAAGAAAACAAGATGTTTTCACCTGACGGCGTCAGAAGTAAATCTAGGCCATCCGAGAACCCTAATGACGGCGAGCTGACGGCGTCAGAACCTATAGCCTGACTCCGTCAGAATGTAAAATCTATATATATTTCCTAATTTTCATTCATTAGTGTGGAACTTTGTGTGGAACTTTTGGTACAAGTTTGGGATAAACCCTAAAGATAGCTGTAATTTCAAGGATTTTTCACCATTGAAACCCTCATGTTCAATTAAAGAAAAGTCATCACTTAAATTAATCAATATGTCTATGTGTTGGTTAATTATATCTTATGCTTGTCTTTCAATTAACATGCTAGGCTAGATTTTTCTTGTGTTTGCTTAGATCTAATGAAACCTAACTATTAATTATTGGTTGATTGGTGTGTTATTACTTTGTTGGGATGAATGTTTCATCAATGTTAGGCTTAAGAAAACTGGCAATACTCCTATATGGTAACATGCTTGAACGTCTTAAGAAACATTTAACTAAGGCATACTAGGTTATTAAGGTAGTATTTAACGCATGAGCCACTGTTTACAATCCCTATGCTTATGTGTACGCATGGTTGTAGGAGGAGATAAGAGCTCATAGAATTGGGGAGATATGTATGCCACCCCATGAATTGTTAAGGAATATACCCGTCATCCACACAAGTAATACATACACCAATTAACCGGTAAAAGATTGTTAGGGAGTAAGGAAGTCTAAGTAAACACATTTGTCTCCATATAAGTTTTCACAACCTTTTATTTTCTTGTTATTTTATTTTTCTTGCAATTGTAGTTTTTGGGTTAGTTGACTAGCAACTAATTCCGCCCACTCCTCCAATACCCGAGATTTTACTTGCTTTTCAAAAAATACAAAAATACAAAAATAATCTTCCTTCATCTTTAGACCTATTAGAGTAGTCTTTCTATCCTAACGAACACTATTCCCTGTGAGAGAACGATCAATCCCCCGTACTTACCACTACACTATACTACACTGACCAGGTACACTGCCTGGCGGGATTGCAAGCTTCTCAAGATCCCTTGAGAGGTAAAACCTGTTGCGTGGTCGCAATCCTACGCACATCACTCTCGCTGTCCTGAAGAACGCCACCAATTCATTGTGAGTATCCAAAATTTGTATCAGCTGCTCAACAACTTCAGGTTTCAAAGACCGTGAATTAGCTCCGCCGAAGTGGTACAGTCTATTTGCTACCTCATTACGGGTGTCGTATATGTAGAGTTGTAAAAATGTTGGCCTCTAATTATCTGGTGGACAAAGCGCTCCTATCTGGTGACGTATCTCCCCTGAAACTTTGAACACATATGGACCCCTCCCATTATTGATTGTATCATCTATCTCTGCACCAAATGAGGTCATACTGAACATTTGATTATATGCTCTAATGTTTTCCATAAAGTGCTTGTCCTTGAATAGCTGTTTTATAGAATCTGGTGGGTCTCTTTCTTGCTGAAGACGCACCTTGCCTTCTCCACAGCAACGGCCATAACGGATCCTGGAACCTCTGCTACTCTTTAGCCGTTCACCAAACCAAAAAGCTGCGCCGCACCAGTGACACCTCCAATCAGCATCACCAATATCAATATATGCAGGCGTCAGACCTGTAACAGACAACATAGACATGGTTGCATGAAATTATTGCAATGTAAGTGTTGTGAATTACTATATTGTAAATACACTACATGACTCAATTTACCTTCACCATTAACAGTCGTTGTAGAGGCATAATTAGAAGTACGCCTCCTTGAATTGCGATGCGGTCTAACCGCACCCGTTTGAAACCTCAGGTGTTGGTCTTCTCCTGTAAGTTCAGACAAAAATTCACATTTGTTATAATCTAAAACTTCTAAAGAACTAAAGCTAACAATTCAAGTTCGACTAAACCTTTAATACTTACCCCTATAAGCTGATGAATCTGCTACATTGGTAACAACTACAGGGTCTCGCATCTCAGGTTGCAACATACTGCTCGATGTTGCGGCACCTGAAAAATAATTGCAGGTTAACTTCTTTCCTATGAATTGCCAATCTTGTAAATCACATCATAGTAAACACACTAATATAACCTTGGTCGTTTTCTTGGGCATTCCGTGAATGGGATAGGTGTTCATTCATTGGCAAATGCATAGGCGAGTAATACATGCCTTGAGCATCAGAAGCTTCATGCGTTGCCACAGGGCTTTCTAGGTCAAACGATGCATCATCGCTGTAGAGGTAACACATTTCATTTGCATAATGCGAATTTCCTTCTCCGCCACCAACATTTCGTTGCTGCTGTTCTATGTGTCCACCTAGAATCAGAATCAATGCGTAATTTAGCCGCTAAATATAGTAGGTGCTATTATTTTTAAGTAAAGATGACTGACCTCTCCCTCTTTTAGCCTGCAACATGATACCTTGCACAGGCATATCCGCCTTCCTCTTGCACGGCTGACCCTTTGAGGCTAACGGATGCAATGTTCTTTCTAGTTGGTGACTCTAGCGAAAATCACTATAGGGCAAATAGGTACCTTGAATGTTACGTAGATTTGAACCCCTCGTTTGAAATAGCATATTCTCATAAGTTTGAAAAACATGCACCGGGTTTCTCGTTGCAGGACCTGCATGGGAAAAAAAATTTAGCCTACATAAGTATGCCACATTGCATAAGCAGGGACATTATAAGGACCAATATTACCTAGGCTATAAGTACGTGCAGTTTCGGTGTAGGCCAAACAGGAAGGCTCGATATTATATGGAATAGACCCTTTCGCCTGAAATGATGTATTGTCATAGATTTGAAACCCATGCGCCGGGTTGCCACCGGTAGTACCTGAATGCGAATAAAACAGTTTAACCAACATAACCATGGTACAATGTATAAGCAAAACCATAAAAAAGAGTAATATTACCTCCACTGTATGCGGTTTTTCCCTTCCCAAACCCGCTGTGACAGTCGCTGTTGTTGACTACAGCCCGTGAAGATCCACACAGGTTATATTGAATTAATGTGGACTCATTGTGTCCAAAAAAAGTCTGTTGACCACAGTGTGATACACATGGCACCTCATCCTCAGCAGATCCCTCTCTCTCTAAACCGGAAACATCCCCAAACGGCCGATGCAAATTTACATGCGGTGAATGCATGTCCAGAGCATGCAAGGGTCTTTTGTTTGCGGAACCCCTTACGAAAGGGTCAGTATTGGATGGTTGTTTTTTTAGGCATTACCTTTACACTTCCCTTTTTTCTACCACAACCAATGAGATTTTCTACTCCTACCTAGTTTCTGATTTCTATGCAGTTACTGTGTGGTTTCTTTGTGGCTTGTATGAACCTTTTTTTTAAGGGCATGGACTTTCTAACAAACAAATAATGCACAGCTTGGATAATTTTTTTAGGCATCACTTTTACACTCCCCTCTTTTTTCTTTTTCTTTTTTTATTTTTTTTTATTTTATTTTTTTTCACCACAACTAATGAGATTTTCTTACCTGCACCTAGTTTCTCTCTCAACTTTTTGTGTAAATTCTTTCTAATATGCATTAACCTTTTTTTTTTCAGGGCATGGACAGTCTAGCAAACAAACAATGCACAACAACATACCAAAAAAAGGCATCACACCAAACATGTATGCAACCTGAGTGATCCTACATGCATGCATGAAAAGGGAAATCAGAAAATTAGCCAAAACAACATACTTACCAGTCGGAAGATGATGATGATACAGTCTGCTACTTTGATCAACATTTTTTTTTTATTTTTTTTCTCCTTCTACAAACCTGGAGCCTGGGAGTTTTGTTGTTGGTGACTTTTGTTTTAATAATGCAGATAGATTGTGATTCATGAACCTTCTCACTATGTAGTACTTACCACACCATGCTTAGAAACACTGTTATGGACACATGTTCTCAATACATAGACTTGTACACTGTGTGAAATCTGCACCCCTCTTGGGTTTGAAAATATGCACAGGTTTGGTAGATTAGAAAGAGTATTAGAGGCATTAATACGTGAACAAGAATTGCATACATGCTTTGCAGCCAATGGGCTGCTGCCAAGCCCAAGCCTTGGCACTATTGGGTCAATAAACACCCACTAATCTCACTTGAGGACCAATAGGAGCAATGTTTAGAAGGCCTAATGAAGATTATGAAAAATCATTTGTGTCACATCATGTTTCCCTTTTATATATACTTATAATATTATATCATTGCGTCAATCATCTAAGAGCAGTTCCAATAGTAACGCAGCCTCCACGTTATTGACCCAATAACGCACGTTAGTGGGTGCGTTACCACTGCATCCTCCACGTTAACGCAGCGTTAACGTGGGACGTTAACCCACTAACGCTGCGTTAAGTGG
>LBNU01024744.1:50609-67519 GCA_014162995.1 Artemisia annua | reverse complement strand
CCTACACAGGTTTAGCAATCTGCCAGCAACGTTTTATGATGAGAATTTACTTATGTAGCTTCTCAAATGATTAGAAGCGAAACTCTGACAGGGCGTCAACATCAGCAGCCCTGAACAGCAGCGTCACTTCGTAATCCCTTGTGGGTTACGCTAGTGTTTTCGGTGGATTCAACGGTCCTACAGTCTGGGTGTTCCAGCGACTCACTAATCGGGTGTCACTTCGGTATGTCTGTGTAAGCTCTTTCAAGGGTATCCGATTTAGGAACGGCATGGTAAGAGTTGGTAGAAAGTCTCACAATATGCTGTTGACGATCTCATAATATCCAAACCTTGTAAGTACAGGATTTGTTTTATTGCTAACTGTTTTATGGGCAGGTACAACCACCCACACTGTATTCCACATGCTCATTACATACATCTCGAAAGTCAAAGGAAGTCTCACTAAATCAAAGGAAAGCACAGTATAGAACAATTTCGCCAAAAAGAGAATCTACAAAGTTAAGTGCAATAGATCAAAGGAAAGAAACCGCGACATACAAATATATCGTAGTGGAAAGACTAAAGATGTATGACATGAACTTTTTTTTTTTTTTTTTTTTTTTTTTTTGGAAAGGCGTTAACCTACCATAGACGAAGTAGTGCATAAGGAGATGAACAATCACAACAAACAAAACGAACAAAAGAAAAGTCATCTACAAAGATAACAAAGCATGAAGGGACAAGATCGAGAACATTGAACCAATGACTTAGCTTAATGTTTTCTAAAGACGTCAAGAGAATAATGTTGAAGTTTAAGAATAAAGCGAAGACGTCACGCAACCTTCAACTTGACGCAACACTAGGGGGGCGATTGTTAGCATTGTATTTTATATTATGAAGTGTCGTCATCCTATATTCTTGAATCATGTCAATATGTTTGCGTTAGAAAGCATTTTAAGAAGTTACTATGTTCAATTATCAAACTCAGCTAGAAGTCTAAGGGCCAAACATGCTAATAGTCAAAAGCCCTAGACTTGATATGCACTATATAATAGCTTTGTAAAATTTCAACTTGCAAGGGTTGGTTGATCATTGTGGTAAGTAACTACAAGTTTCTGTATTTCAACTCATCGATCTCCCATCCTCTCTCTCTCTACAGTTCTCTCTTTCCTCTCTAGATTGTAGGTGAAGAAGGTCGTGATTTACGGTTGTTTCCGGGTTTCTACAAACGTTAGAGTAATTTCTCA
The DNA here is from genome assembly GCA_014162995.1 of Artemisia annua. Lineage (NCBI taxonomy): Eukaryota > Viridiplantae > Streptophyta > Magnoliopsida > Asterales > Asteraceae > Artemisia > Artemisia annua. The sequence continues at coordinate 66,293 of LBNU01024744.1, read as the reverse complement.
CGAGTAGCTTCATCTTGAACTTTCATTGTCGTCATCTTCATCATTCTCCTTCTTCTAAGCTGCGAGCTCAGAATGTACTTCCTCAACATATTCGATGTCTCAACAAGATCAGGATCGTCATTGTCGGAATCGGAGAACATTTCAAGCATGATCATTAAAATGTCAAAGAGGAGGTAACTCAATCTTCTGCCCGTACAAAAACATATTTCTCAAAATCGGGTAACCAGAATCCTGAGCTCGGGCCTCCAAAGGATCTGACGGCGTTAACAATATACGAAAAACAAGTGTCGGACAGAACGTTTTGGAAATCCGAGGGTGGGACAAGTGGTGTGCTCTGAGAGCTAGCTTTCCACCAACCTTCCGTTGTAGTCCTCTGTCTTGTTCTTGAGGGACGCTGAAGATACAGGCAAGACGTTTCTTTTCAGTCACCGTTTAAGCTCAGCACGTACTTGATAACTCCTTTAATCTTAAATCCGAAAGTGGATGGATCGATTCTTGACGATTTAGGGGAACAAAAAACTTTGATTCTGACAACCGTAGGTTGGAGCGTATTGAGAAGGCTTCATTCATCAAAGGGAAATACGGCCTTTTTGTACCTCGGTTTCTCGTTCCTTTGCCATCACCGGAGAAAGCACGGCAGGAGTCGATTGGTTCATCATGATAACCGACCTCTCCGCAATCTCTAAGCGGCGCTTGAAGTTTTAAAGAAGCATTGTCCGTTCGAGAGATGCAAGAGATTTTCAACAATTTACAGGTTCACAGATGGAGTGGGATTGCCACTCGAGAATTGATTTTCGTTTCTTCTTTCAAAGATATTCTTCTCCTATCTCCTCAAAGTTTCTTTTTCTGTTTCTTCTAAGAAATTATCACTTTTTAAATCATTCATTAGACTGAGAGTGAATCTTTTGGTGCTCAGAATGAATATTTTCAACAGATTGCCATAATTCTCAAAATTCGCGAGTATTTTGGAATGAGCGTTATTGACATACGGTTCCTTGCTCATAAGGTTTTCAGGAGGTAGGTAAGAATCATATTGGAGGAAATTGGGAAAGTTCGAATTACAGTACTTGGAGAGTATGAATTTCCAACACAAAAGGCACCATGAGACAAAATCCATTTATAAGAATTGCTACCACACCATCATCAATTACACGTTGGACCTATATGCGCCGAAGAGGATCACAAACGATTTCCAATCCATTACAGAAAGATTGATCGAACGAAGATAAGTAGGGCTGAGGTGGGGTAGTCGAGAAAAATTGTAAAAGTTGTTGAATGTATTCGGGTTTTGATCTAAGAAGAAGATGAATTTATTTGAACCACAAACAACAACCTTCCATTCTGAGGTTGTGTACCACACCGTAGCGAGGACAGAATATCGAGGATTTTGCAGATTTCTGCCAAAACGCCGTGTGCCGCCATTAAATGATGATGAAGATAGGGAGATTATTTTTGGGTTTTTATGTTTGAAAAATGTAGAAAAGTAAAAAGTGAAAACCAATTTTGAAAAATAAAATCTTTTTGGATTTTTGATTTTAGAAAAGTGGAAATCAAAAGTGAAAACAAATTTGAAGAGAAAATATTTTTGGATTTTTATATTTTGAAAATATTCACAAAAGCGTTAACTTCTCGAAAGAAGGGTCTTCAAAACACAATACTCAAACGATCGAACGACTAAATCTTATCAACCGCTCCCCGGCAGCGGCGCCATAAATTGATCGTGGCAGAATTAAGCGGTTAAGCTTAAACACGAGTCGTAGTCCCAACGAGGGTTGAACTGATCCCGTCATTCAAGATCGTGAGATATGTGAGATGAATAGGTTTTAAAAGATGATTTTGGGTTTTAACTACACTACGAGAAAACTTTATGATTAAATAACAACTTAAGAAATGAGAACTTGTTTAAAAGAACTAGAATTAAGAACAAAGGAAAACATTAAGCTCGATGAAACTAAGTTAGTCAAAACGAAAGAAAGGTTTAAGAAAGAAAAGTAAACTAAGAACGTGAAATGTTTTTGGATTTTAGATTTGATGAACGATAATAAAGTTTTACTAGTGAAAACTAAAGTTTGATAAAGAAAAATGCAAAAGACTAAAAAGCCTTTACGTAAATAACTTTTAACCCGACAAGTAAAGACACAAATAACATTTAACTAAACTAGATTTAACACGACACAAAAGAAAATTGAAATTGAGAAACTCAAACTTGCAAACTAGACCTTACTAACTTATGCAGAAAGTTACTAGCAAAAAATAGAATACAAAACGTACTAGATGTAGAGATGAAACTCGCAATATTAGAAAACCTTACTCGCAAGTAGCTATACCAATCCCATACTCGCAAATTTAAAAAGTAACGGGCAGCATAACACCTCTATACTCGCAATAAAAAGGAATGCCAAGATGAAACTCGCAAACCACAAGACTAGCATACTCGCTATATACCAACAAGACCCATACTTGCTAAAGAAAATGAAACTTGCAAAACTTAAACCATGATACTCGCTAGACAATGTTCATACTCGCAAGACCTTAGGAGCATACTCGCTAGAAAATGAAACCATACTCGCTAAGGTTGGAACTTGGTACTCGCTATGAAATTGTGATACTCGCTACACTACAAGACCATACTCGCTAAAATTATGGACCATACTCGCAAAGTAAAAAAATCATACTCGCAAAGACTTGATTCATACTCGCAATTTAGGACCTCATACTCGCTAAGACCAAGAACCATACTCGCAGAAACTTAAACAAAACGCCATACTCGCAATACCCTAAATCTATACTCGCTAAAATGATAAAAAAAAGAAAGATACTGGACGATTTTTTAAACAATTAACTTAAATTACTAAAACTTATAAAAACTTTGTAAGGAACGAATTTAAACCACAAATAAACTTGTAAATAAGCCAACGATTTTCAAATAAGCACTACCCCATATTATTTTATCTTATTCGAACAAGACCCATGCAAAGGTGACAAGAAATCATAAAAGCTTTTGTAAAAGATTAAGATGATGTAAACAAAGATTGACAATAAACTTGTAAAGATTTAGAAAGAAGATTAAGCGTGACAATAAGCTAGAATTAAGACATGAAAATAAGCTTGCATTAAAAATAAAACTTACACTAAAAGAAAACTAATTACCTACTCCTATGAGGTCCAACCCTCTAAATCTAACCAACCTTCTAAATGAGGTGGTGATCTCTATTTATAGGCCAAGAGCTTTGAAGGTTTGACAATGATGCAACTAAAGCCCTTGGACCTTTACAATTTATAAAAGTAACACTAAAACTTACATTACAAATGTTACTAATAAACTAAATACTAAACGTAGAAGTCTTGTAACTTGGAGGATTTGAGTTGACGTTTCTTCCAAAGGTCTTCAAAAGATTTAAACGCGACAACTTGCTCAAATGTGGAGGACTTTTCTTGAAAATCTCTTTGAGCTTCGGTTAAGCGTCTCATGTATTTTTCTTCGAGCCTTTAAGGAATAAATTCGTCGCTTCGGGCTTTTCTTGCTTAGATTTCTTCTTTGACTTAGCTTTTAAACACTTCTCCACATCTCGTGCTCGTTTAGGGCTTTTTGGTTGATTTTTGTGTCGTTTTTGCAATATCCTTTCCTGCACAGTCACAAACACAAAAACACGATATCTTTGGCGTTTAACGTTAGTTTTTGGTCTTAAAGAGCCTGAAAATGGTGAATAAAAGGTATGTGAATAAGCACATACCAGAAAGAAATGATTAACGAATTTTGAGACGAGTTCTTGCCATGTATTAATGAAACGAGGGGGTTCTTTTTCGAGCCAAACCCGGGCTGCCCCCTCGAGTTAAAATGGGAATAACATCAACTTAATAGCATCGTGAGGGACATCCTTAAATTTCATAGTCGAAGTCAACTTATTAAACCATCGGATGTGTGCGTGAGGATCGTCCCTCTCAAAACCGTGAAATTGGTTTGATGTGACAAGTTGAATCAAACCGGTTTTAAGTTCAAAATTATCGGAAAGTATCGGTGGTAAAACGATTGTGTCTTCATATCCCTCGGTGGGACATTGGAGTAACTCTTGCGTAGTACGTTGATCGTTGGCCATCTCGGTGATGGGTGCTTCAACAAGAGTACGTATCTCGGGTACGCTAGCTCGTTTACGACGTCTACGATAGTGTTGAGTCGGAATGGTCGGAGATTTATCGATTAATCTCGACCGATAACGTGTAAGCATACACTAAATAGAAATCAAAGTAAAAAGAAAAAGGAAAATAAATTTGAAAGAAAATATTTTGGTTTTTATATATAAGAAAACTTAAAAATCACAATATTTTTGTTCTTTTCTTTTTCTTTTGTTTTTATATCACAATATTTTTGTGATCGATTCGTCAAACGAAATCATTTCCTTCAAATCTAGGCGCAGCGAGGCGGGAGGGCAAAGGTGCTCCGTAGATGCTTGAAAACCCGACCTCTTCGGCTTGCAATTTAATTTCAAAGCCTACCTTTACCTCGGTTATTCGGTTGTAGAATTAAAGTAGTCCGAAATTTTTTAACTTCACGATCTCTTTTTGCGTTCGAACTTATTTGGTTTACAACACTCTCAAGAGGGAGAGTGAGGATTCTTATTATATTTTTGGTATTTTGTAAACACTTTAGGAAAAGTGTTTCGTATTATTGATTTTTACTTTTTATATAAGAAAATAATAAAAGGAAGTTTTTTTNCAAAACACGATTTTAAAAACGAAAACCAAAATTCACTTCAACCTTCCCCGGCAGCGGCGCCAAAAATTGGTTCAAATCAATATAGTATATAGTATATTCTCCAAGAAATAAGCAAGAAATATGTATTCCCGAGTCATTCCGTGTGAAGGTGTGAATGGAAAATCGATTATCGTGTCGTAAAAATGCGTAGTGAAATATGAGAAAAGTGACAATGATGAGAATATGCTAAGTTTAAACAAATAAATACTCAACTAAAACAAGTAAGCAAGTAAAGCACGTAAATGGAACACACGTAAACTAAAAACGTAACTACGAATTAATAAACGTAAAATAAACATAACGTAATTGTGGAAAACTAGAAGGGGGGGTTGAATAGTTTTATGTCCGTTTTAAAATTTGTGAAAAACAAGTTTGTTTTAAAAACTTCGATTCTAGTTTATGTGAATTCAAGACTTGCACTATATGAACAAATATATATATTACTAACTAACTAAATTAATGTAGTGTAAGTAAATAAATAATGAAATGAAAAGAGTTAGAAAGATCAAACCACAACACAAGGATTTATAGTGGTTCGGCTACAAGGTCGCCTTTCTTGTTCCTACTCTACTCCCCGAGTCACCTACTCGAGAGTTTTCTTCACTATGTCAACAAACTCCCTTGTGGCGGAGAAACCTTACATAACTTTCGCTTACACCGGCTTAACGACACAAAGCTAGATGTCGGGTTCTAATCTTAGCTAGAACCAATCTCACAACACACCACAACTTCTACACGACTTGAGCACACCACGATTTCGTCACTACTTCTTCACAACTTCACTACTTACACAACTTCTTCTCCCTACACAACTTCTCCTAAACTACTTATTACAAGCACAACACAACTTTACAAATAATGTACACAATATACACGATATAATACTTCTTGAGCTTGCTGTGTCAAGGAGTATTCTTCTTTTGCACTTGAATGAGGGATGGATGTGAAGGGATTTGAATCAGCTTGAAACAAGGAATTAAGTATCTAATGATCATACAGGGTTTTGGAAGATGTTTAGAAGAGGTTTTAGATCTGAAATTTTCGTGGCAAAAAGGTGAAGGAAAAAATACCAGAAATAAGGTGGTATTTATAGGAGAAAAATTCTGACATTTTCTGACACATGGAGCGTGCTGGTCCCCTTAATTGTGGCCGGCCCCCTTAAAATTAAGGGGGCCGCCCCTTATAATTAAGGGGGCCGCCCAGCTGTAACGGCCAGATTTTTTTGCCTTTAGTGGGGAAAGTTTATTTGGTAAAAAACTAACTGATTTTGTTTAAAAATTTGAATTCATATATTTAGTATGATTAAAACATTTTTCTTTATTACCAAAATTGTTTTTCAAAAATATATAATATGTTTATATAATTAAATAAACTTTGTAGTAATTAATTAAATACCCCTTTGATCATGAGATGTATTAAGCACTTGTTTATTCATACCTTAAGTGATTGATGAGACGAAAAGTGTTACACTTTTAGGGGGTCATTTAAGCCCTAATTCGTATAAATGTGATCAAATATTGCCCTAAATCGTTCCTTTTGTCATTTTAGGTACTTTTGAGAGGAATTCTGGAAAACATGCATATTCAGACGTTTTTGGAGCATAAAAGTGAAGAAAACGACAAAGTCTCAAAAGATGAAGATTTACAACCTGACGGCGTCAGAAGTCACAAGGTGAAGCCGTCAGAAAGCCTTGACAAAAGAGTGAAAATCAATTATCAAATGACGGGCTAGAGAAAATTTTGGATTTAACACCTGACGCCGTCAGGTGTTAGGAAAAGTAGGCCTTCAGGTTATATTTTAAAGAGTGAAGGCCCAGAAGGTTTTATAAGGTGACGGCGTCAGAAGTGGATCTAGGCCATCCGAGAAACCTAATGGCGGCGAGCTGACGGCGTCAGCCCTTATAACCTGACGCCGTCAGAGTGTAAAATCTATATATAGTTTTCTAATTTTCATTCATTAGTGTGGAACTTTGTGGAGAACTTTTAGGGCAAACCCTAAAGACGAATTTTCTGTACTTTTTAGGGTTTCCAACCCTTGGAACCCTCATGCTTAATTAAAGATAAGTCTTCACTTTAATTCAATCAATATGTCTATGTGTTGGTTGATTATCTCTTTTGCTTGTCTTTTAATTAACATGTGTAGCTAAATTCTCTAGTGTTTGCTTAGATCTAATGAAACCTAACTATTAATTATTGGTTGATTGGTGTGTGTTGTTGTTTGTTGGGATGATTGTTCCATCAATGTTAGGCTCAAGAAAACTGGCCAACCTCCTTTATGGTAACGTGCTTGAACGTCTTGGGAAACATGTAGCCAAGGCATACTAGGCTATTAAGGTAGTATTTAACGCATGAGCCACTGTTTACAACCCCTATGGTTGTGCCGTGCATGGCATAGGGCGAGATAAGAGCTCATAGAATTGGAGAGATATGTATGCCACTCCATGAGTTATTAGGAATACACCCTTCATCCACACAAGTAACACACATATCAATTAACCGGTAAAAGATAGTTAGGGAGTAATGAAATCTAAGTAAACACAATTTTCTCCATATTGTTTTCACAACCACAATAGTTTAGATATTTATTTTATTTTAATTTGCATAAGTAGTAAACTTGGGTTAGTTGACTAGCAACTAATTCCGCCCTTCCTCTAAAAACCGAGATTTTAATTGCTTTCAAAAAAATATAAAAATACAAAAAGAATCTTCCTTCCACCCTTAGACCTATTAGAGTAGCTTTTCTATCCTAACGAACACTATTCCCTGTGAGAGAACGATCAATCCCCCGTACTTACCACTATCCTATACTACATCGGTCAGGTACACTGCCTGGTGGGGTTGTAAGCCTCTTGAGATCCCTCGAGAGGTAAAACCTGTTGTAAGGTCACAAAACCACGCATCAAGTTTTTGGCGCCGCTGCCGGGGAATAGTTATTGTTTAGGTAGAATTTTTATTTCTTTAGGTCTACTCACTAGATTCCTTTCTAGTGAGATTTTTATTTTCTTTTTCTAGGATTTTCTTTAGTCTATCTTTTTCTTCGTGTTTTTGTTCGTAATCTTTACCATCCGCCATCATGGAAGGTGGTAACATCCTTGATCCCAACAACCTAATTCAACCAAACCACCCACCACAACCAAACCAACCTCCTAGACCCCGCACCTTAGGAGAGTATTCCCGACCTAGCCACCTTGGCTATCGAAACACCATTGAGCTCACTCAAGGAGCCAATGTCACTCCCTTGCGATCCGACACCATCCGGTTGGTGCAAAGCGGATGCGCATTCCATGGACTTCGTTCCGAAGATCCAAACCAACATCTCAAGGATTTCCTCAAAATCGTAGATTCCATAGACCTTGATGTTGCAACTCGAGAGACGACCCGATTGCGTCTCTTCCAATTCTCTCTACGGGACCAAGCTAGTCAATGGCTTGAGCGACTTCCCGCAGGATCCATCACCTCTTGGGACGATCTCACAACTCGTTTCCTTGCTCAATTTTTCCCACCGGGGAGAACTACCAAGCTAAGGAATGATATCTTGGCGTTCCAACAACGCCAAGGCGAAACCCTCTACGAGGCATGGACTCGATTCAAGGACTTACTCCAAAAAGTCCCTCATCATGGCTTAGACCCTTGGTTACAGATCCAGCGATTCTATGATGGTGCAGATTACCACACTAAAAGAGCCATAGATTACGCGGCCAAGGGGAGATTGAGCAGACTTAGCGTTGAAAAGTGCTGGGAAGTCATTGAGGACTTGGCACAGTACGAAGAAGAAGAATGGGTGGACTCAACAGTCTCGGAAGAAGGGGTCTTGAATCACGTAAGCACGACCCAAGATCAATTATTTGATAACATAAGAAACCAAGTCGAGATGCTTATGAGAGCTGAGGAATCTCTTACTGAGAGATATGAGGAGATGAACGCAGTTGGTAAAAATACACTCCCTCAACTCTCACGACAAGATGAGTTCGAAGGGATAATGCTAACTTTCATGAATAATCAAGAAGAGCAGCTCCAACGGCTGGAAGCTCAATTAAAGGACACCGAGGATGTTTTCATGGAACTAGCCGAAAAGTTCATCTCCAAAATAAAGGAGAAAATTAAGGAAGAGGTATCACACAAGAAAATCGAAAAGATATTTGAACTTCCAGTTGCAGATAAACCATGTGGTGCGGTTAGTGATGAACTTCCTCTTCCCAAGACTCCACCCCTACACTCCTTCCACCTTTGTGAACCCCCCTGTAGAGAAAAGAGTTCTCAGGTTCACAGCATCTTCGTGGGGAACGTTAAAATTACGCTTCCTGACTTTCAGAAAACCAAGAAACGTTCATTCGGTTTTAAGCCAGGAGGAAAAGGCGCCCAGTTCAAACATACCCTCGACCCAAAGACATATCTGGAAAGTTCACCCCGCCTGTTATATACTTGCCACAATGGAGAATGGAAATCGAATAAGTCCACAACCGACCCTGGGGAAGTTAAGATCACACCCAACGAGTGTAGCAAGACTTTTGACCCAGGAGGGGCTTGCTAACTAAGAGGCATGCCTTTCGTAGAAGTTATGATGCCACAAACAACTTTCGAAAAGAGCAGGGGCTGAATTGTAAATTCTGAAAAGTTGCTTGGTCGAATAACACCTGACGGCGTCAGCCTTAAAGCCTGACGGCGTCAGCTCGTCCACCCAGCTTTAATAACTTCCAAACCCATCACTTTCCTCACAAACCCCACAAATATTATCCACCCCACTCTTCACCAACGAATCTCCAAGCCCCAATTCGTGCCATTTCGTCATCATCTTCCACGTGGTAAGTATCTTTTCTTCACCTTTTCCATCCTAATTGTCTATTCGATCCATTAATTTTGGATATCCCTAAAAATTCGAAACCCTAGAATCGAATTGAGGTTGAAAACTTAATTATGCCTTATAGTTGATGTAATGTTAGCAAGGATTATGGCACCAATTAGTTAAAACTTCGATTTAGATTAGTATTGCGTTAGGGATTGCGGATTCGGCCACCACCCTTTGGCCTATTGGCCATTTTGCTGTCATAAGGGGTGTTTGGGGCAAGGATCTACAAGTTTTGTGCTTGAACTTTCCCTCGTAAATTCGAATTCGAATTGTGCAGAGGTCTGACGGCGTCAGCCCGTAGGCGTGACGGCGTCAGGACCACCTGATGTCCCAATCGCGTTTCCAAACGTGTTCTTAACCTTCCTTGTTCCTCTTGCTTTGTTACAGGATATGCATAAGCGATCTAGGAGTCACAGGGGTAGTTCATCTAGGGCTCCCCAGGTTAGTTTAGCGGATATAGTCCGAAGTTGGGGTGTTTTTGAGGGGAATGAGGCAACCGCAAAATACCAAGAGTTGCACAACCATGACATTGACCATGGTGCGATCATTGACTGGGACTTCTTGGCAAACAGTGGTTTGGAGCAGGATTTTATTGATAGCATAGGGACCGATGTTTTTACGGGTCCGCAGTGGTTGAGTTTGTTTAGACTTAGGGAGCAGGTTTATGATGAGTTGGTGAGGGAGTTTTTGGCCACTTTTCACTTGGATGTTGGGGCTGCTAGGAATGATGTGGGGGCCACATCAGTGTACTTTAGGTTAGGAGGGGAGAACCGCTCGTGTTCTATTATTGAGCTAGGTTGGAGATTGGGACTCTACACCCAGCACGAGGCCATTCAGGGGGGATTTCTGGCCAGGCTGAGTCAGGGGTTGACTGTTAGGGACGACATGAGCTGTGCTATGTTTTGGCCTACTATTGGAGCTGGGGTGTATGCGTCTGGGACTACTACGGCATCTACCATTAGGGACCCCAGGGTTAGGCTGGCTCATCGGTGTATTTCATACACCCTGACTGGGAGGCAAGGCTCCCAACATAGGATCACCCTCTTGGACTTATTCTTTCTATACACGATCTACTCTGGGGAAGCTTACTGCAACATCCCCTTTTGGGTGGCTAGTTACCTTCAGGGTGCAGTTGGGGAGAGGGCCAATGACAAGATCTATGGGGGTATGTTCATCACCAGGCTGGCTAGGTCATACGGGGTCCTAACACCCGAGATTAGGGGTCTTCTGAGCTCGTCAGGAGTATGTAGGGTGGTCAGGGTCAGGTCCCTGAAGCAGATGCATGTGGTGTCAGAGCTGGTGGGGGATCAGTATGTTTGGTGGAGACCTGCACGGGAGGCTGTTGGTGGTGATGAGGATGATGATGAGGAGGAGGCTGCACCACAGCAGCAGTACGGGGGATACGAGGCCGGCACTGCTGATTATTACCGGCACATGAGTCGAGGGGACTGGCAGGCTCATCAGGGAGCCTGGATGGGACAGGTCGATACCTGGAGGACCAGGGTCGATGACAGGTTTGACTGGATGTACGATCACACGATTCGGCAGATGCAGCACCTATCCACACGTGATCAGTTGGACCCCCACTTGCAGATCGACCCCTTCCCCGGACGTGAGCAGGACTACCCACCTTACGGGTACTATGGATACCTCCCTCCTGGCTATGACTACCGACAGGGTCCCCCTCCCCAGTGATTTGATTTGTCTTGTGATGTATTTGAACAATTTTATTATTGATGTATGATTTGAAACAATTGGTCTGTAATAGCTTAGGATATGGCCTCTGTTGGCCTTTGGACAATTTATTTTTATGCATGTAGGATTTGGCCTCTATAGGCCTTGAACATTTATTTCTTTTATGGTATTTATGGTTGTTTATTAAATTTGCAAGCTTTATGCTTTGTGCGCTTATTTGTTTGTTTGTTTGATTTTATTTGCTTCCGTATGTAAGTTATATTTCTTGTTATTGATTCATGCTTCAAACTAAATTGTGAAAATGCTTTATTTTGTTTTTAACTTCGTCTTAACTACATATAAAGGTATTTTGCAAAAGCTAAGTGTAAGGGAAATCTAAATCGGTTTATAAAGAACGAATGAACATGAATCATAACAATGAAATTAACATACATATTAGTATTTGTTTGAGTCAAATGCTTGTATCGAGTCATAATGAATTTTTGCAGGAATTCCAGGAAGTAAGATCTAGTTTTTCCAGAATTTTTCCCGGAAACTTAACATGAGAATTCTGTCAGAACTTTCTGACGGCGTCAGGGTTAACACCTGACGGCGTCAGGTTATAATTTTCTGCAATTTTTGAAAGTTTTGTATTTTTCCGGAAACCTAAAAAGTTTTGTCAATTCTTTAACTTATAATCTCCAGGAATTCTGCAAAATATTCATTCCACAAGCATTATATCTTATTATGTAGATTTTACCGCCGATTTTACGCGAGGTTGGCCTTTATCTTTTTCAGGTTAACAGGTTATTTTGGACAAGAAGACGTTTATTATTTTGGAAGGGAAGCTTTGAACGTTCGTCTATCTTGGAAGAAGATCTAACCATGTTACATCACTATCCACAACAAACGATTCAGGGGAGTATTTGATTTCATTCTTTCATCTTATTTACTTTTACGTCTTTTATTTGAACATTGGGGACAATGTTCGGTTTAAGTGTAAGGGGGGTAAATGAAAGCACCGTTGAGAATATACTTACGCTTGATGTTTTGCTTTGTTTGATAGTAAATTTGTAATAAAACCAAGAGAAATGTTTGTTAGGGCAATTTTAGCGCCAATTTAAAATTTTTTACAACATTTAGAAGTGAAACCTTGATCTTAATGAGCGTCTCATGGATAGGAAATTGTATGACTAGCACAAAACCGTACCACTAAAAAATTTTCCACCCCAAATATGTGAGGTTCGCCCCTAGAATTGGTAGGAAAAGCATCCATCTTTGGTGCTATGATGTGAGTACCGGTAGTATTTAGATTCTAGAACTTGCGTTAGGACCATCTCAAATCCACAAGTGAGACTACATTCGTGTAGTTAAGATTTACTACATGATAAGAGGCATTAGGATTAACCCATTGTTTTACACCCGTATATTTGTTATAATTACATTGACTTCATTGGTCAAGTAATTCTCCCACACCCTTTGCGTTGTATCCATTTTTGGTACACGATACCCCTAGTACACCCCTCCGAGCCTATCCTTTCGTTTCGACCTTTGAGCATCTTACTCAAAGTGAGAATTTGTTTACACCCCACTAAATGTACACCCAAATCGCCTTAGCCTACCTTGTATGCACCCACCTTTGGTGCATTATTGTGAAAACATTTGTTAAACCCTTAGTTAATTATCCGGTCAATTACATGGTTGCTAAGTTAAGTCATATCCTTGTACATATTGTTTTGGGACGATTGGGACTCATGGGTAAAGTACTAGTGTAATGAAGTAATGGGGAAGAACAACATTATTACCCCCATACGTGCTAAATATTTAAAAAGTACTCCAAGTTTTTCGATTATCTTAATTCGAGTCATTAGAATAGTGATTGTAAAGTTATGTAAAGATTCAAGTGTAAGGGGAATGCAAATCCCCTATGATGTATTATTTTGGATGGTAGGGCAAGAGTGTATGAAAAAAAAACCAAAAAATCAAGAAAAATACAAAAAAATATGAAAAAGAAAGAAGAAAAACATACGGACTACCATCCCGTTTCCTTTTATGTTCCTTTTTAGTTTTTGTTATTTCATTTTTAGACTAAGATTGAGTCGAGTCTTGACTTAAGCAACGATGTAGAGTGCATGTATTTGATCATGATAATTAACTCGCCACCACTAAAATACCCTTTATTCCAACCAAACCGTGTTATCATATCCCTACACCTTACGTTACAACCCTTTATAAAGCCCTCTTTGATAGTTTATCTTAGGTGCTTACGCCTAGTGGAGGAGTAATTGATCCTTTCCCAAGCCTATGGTAATCTATTTGCTATGACAGGTAGTGAGTGTTATTTTCCGTTTCCATTTATGAGATATAAACTTTATGACATTTGAGAGATGTGAGAATCCAAACACTATTTGTGAGGTGCTAGTGTATGATTTCCGTGCTTGTTATGATTAGGGTCTAATAACTATTTGTTGTAATTACTTTTATATTCGTGTTAAATGACCCCTAACTCATATTTTGATTGGAATAAAAGCTCATTTGCTTGAGGACAAGCAAATCTCAAGTGTAAGGGTATTTGATGAGACGAAAAGTGTTACGCTTTTAGGGGGTCATTTAAGCCCTAATTCGTATAAATGTGATCAAATATTGCCCTAAATCGTTCCTTTTGTCATTTTAGGTACTTTTGAGAGGAATTCTGGAAAACATGCATATTCGGACGTTTTTGGAGCATAAAAGTGAAGAAAACGACAAAGTCTCAAAAGATGGTGATTTACAACCTGACGGCGTCAGAAGTCACAAGGTGACGCCGTCAGAAAGCCTTGACAAAAGAGTGGAATCCAATTTTCAAATGACGGGCCAGAGGAAATTTTGGAATTAACACCTGACGCCGTCAGGTGTTAGGAAAAGTAGGCCGTCAGGTTATATTTTAAAGAGTGACGGCCCAGAAGGTTTTATAAGGTGACGGCGTCAGAAGTGGATCTAGGCCATCCGAGAAACCTAATGGCGGCGAGCTGACGGCGTCAGCCCTTATAACCTGACGCCGTCAGAGTGTAAAATCTATATATAGTTTTCTAATTTTCATTCATTAGTGTGGAACTTTGTGGAGAACTTTTAGGGCAAACCCTAAAGACGAATTTTCTGTACTTTTTAGGGTTTCCAACCCTTGGAACCCTCATGCTTAATTAAAGATAAGTCTTCACTTTAATTCAATCAATATGTCTATGTGTTGGTTGATTATCTCTTTTGCTTGTCTTTTAATTAACATGTGTAGCTAAATTCTCTAGTGTTTGCTTAGATCTAATGAAACCTAACTATTAATTATTGGTTAATTGGTGTGTGTTGTTGTTTGTTGGGATGATTGTTCCATCAATGTTAGGCTCAAGAAAACTGGCCAACCTCCTTTATGGTAACGTGCTTGAACGTCTTGGGAAACATGTAGCCAAGGCATACTAGGCTATTAAGGTAGTATTTAACGCATGAGCCACTGTTTACAACCCCTATGGTTGTGCCGTGCATGGCATAGGGCGAGATAAGAGCTCATAGAATTGGAGAGATATGTATGCCACTCCATGAGTTATTAGGAATACACCCTTCATCCACACAAGTAACATACATATCAATTAACCGGTAAAAGATAGTTAGGGAGTAATGAAATCTAAGTAAACACAACTTTCTCCATATTGTTTTCACAACCACAATAGTTTAGATATTTATTTTATTTTAATTTGCATAAGTAGTAAACTTGGGTTAGTTGACTAGCAACTAATTCCGCCCTTCTTCCAAAACCGAGATTTTACTTGCTTTCCATAAAACATAAAAATACAAAAAGAATCTTCCTTCCACCCTTAGACCTATTAGAGTAGCTTTTCTATCCTAACGAACACTATTCCCTGTGAGAGAACGATCAATCCCCCGTACTTACCACTATCCTATACTACATCGGTCAGGTACACTGCCTGGTGGGGTTGTAAGCCTCTTGAGATCCCTCGAGAGGTAAAACCTGTTGTAAGGTCACAAAACCACGCATCAGTGATTAAGTTGGATGTAGTGATATAAACTAGCTTAATACTTGTTTATGTAGTAATCTTACGTTTAATGATTTTACATTTTGTGATCGTCAAAACGTAGAGATATCGAGAAATATAAATAACATTTTTATGCATTATTTATGTCAACAATCTCCTCCTTTTTGATGATTACAATATCTAAACTCATTAAGCGAAGATTAGTATATATACAAGTATTATTATGAGTTTATATCAATTCTCCCCCTTTTTGTTAGCATCAAAAAGGTTTATCCCGATTTACTTGGAGCTCCCCCTTGACGTATACTCCCCCTCGTTTTAAGGTCATAAAGGAATCGAGATATGGAATTCTTGCAAAAAATATTTAGTGGACAAGCAACATATATATAT
>LBNU01024744.1:8818-44140 GCA_014162995.1 Artemisia annua | reverse complement strand
GCCGGTCCCCTTAATTGTGGCCGGCCCCCTTAAAATTAAGGGGGCCGCCCAGCTGTAACGGCCAGATTTTTTTATCTTTAGTGGGGAAAGTTTATTTGGTGAAAAACTAACTGATTTTGGTTAAAAATTTGAATTCATATATTTAGTATGATTAAAACATTTTTCTTTATTACCAAAATTGTTTTTCAAAAATATATAATATGGTTATATAATTAAATAAACTTTGTAGTAATTAATTAAATACCCCTTTGATCATGAGATGTATTAAGCACTTGTTTATTCATACTTTAAGTGATTAAGTTGGATGTAGTGATATAAACTAGCTTAATACTTGTTTATGTAGTAATCTTACGTTTAATGATTTTACATTTTGTGATCGTCAAAACGTAGAGATATCGAAAAATATAAATAATGTTTTTATGCATTATTTATGTCAACAGTAATAACTAAAAATGTAAAACTAACGCAAATCTTATCCTAAGGGTGCAAAATAAATTTTCCTAACTTAAAAATGATAAAAGAAAATTTTTAGAAAAAGAAAATATTTTTTTGGACTTTTTATTTAATTATTAAGAATTAAAAACTATTTTTGAATTTTTTTATTTAATAAAAGAAAATTAAACTAGTTATGAAATAAAAGATTTAATCTACTAATTTAATTTTGAAAAATCTTACTAAACTAAAAACTAATTTTAAAAAATAAAATGAAAATTATTTTTGTCTTTTTATTATTTATATTTGAAACTAAAATGATTAAAAAGGATTAAAAACAAATAAAAATGAAAAAGAAATATCAAAAGAACTTGGAAAAATGTAAAATTTTGAAGAGAATTTTAAAAAAATATTTAGAAACTAGGAAAAATAAAAGCCACTGAAATCAGATCCAAAATAAGCTGTTTGGGCAGAATAAAAGCAAATGCTCCAATAAGCAATCAGAAGCTCAAGTACAGTTATGGCAACTCTTATAAGCTCAGAACAACTTATTTCAACTAGCTAATCTCACAGAATCAGATCAAAAAGGCAAGTGGCAGTTGCACAATTGAGACAGAAAATAAGATCCAAACACCTAACTTGCAGCAAGAAAATAAGCACTCAGATAAGCTGAAAAATAAAAACTAATGGGGGCAAAAGCTACCTAGCACTACTGAGTACCTAGAAATCACAAAAGCCCCAAATTTGACAAACCAATTGAACTCTAATAATGCCCTAGATCAGGTGTAAAAAATCACTAGTCACAACTTAAATGCTTAAGGCAAAAAGGACAAAAGCTAATCTAAAAGCTGCAATAAGCTAGACTATGGGTGCACAAGCTAATACTAATATCACAGCAACCTATCAAGCTTAATCAATCAGGGAATCAATGATGAGTGCTCAAACACTCATCATTTTTTGGTAAAATCTGAACTGCAAAACATACAAAAACACTCAGAAATGCATCAAAATACTGTAAATATTTCAAAATTGTGTTTTATATGTTTTAGATGCAAAATGAGTAAAAACAAATGAAAAACGAACAAAGTTTGCATAATTGGCAGTTTCAGTCCCCCAACTTTCAAAAATTGGCAAAACTAGTCCCTAAAATCCAAAATTGTGGAGTTTTATCATTCAAGGTCCCTAAAATAATTTAAGTTGTCAATTTTGGTCCTTGAATGATTCTTTGGTAAAATTTCACTTTTAACCCCTCAACTTTGAATTTTGGCAAGTTTAGTCCCCGGGAATTTTAAAAGTGGAAAGATTACATATTTATCCTTGTGTTTTTGGTTCTTGGCATCATTGGTCCTTTGGAGCACTTTGGGAAAGTGGCATTTCAGGTCCCTAAAATTTCAGCATATTACATCTTTGGTCCTTGTTGTTATTGACTTAAACCAAACGGGCCAATTCTGTTACCTAAACCCAAAACCATTAATAAACCCAACAAACAAATACCCCAAACCCACCAGCCCATTTCCCCTAGGCCCAAAACCCTTCCCTGGCCCTTATAATAAAAATAAAACCCTCCCCGTTTTTTTGTTATAACCCCTTGGTCAAACCCAAGGTCAAACCATCCCTCCTTTTCTCCTTCCCCACGTGGACCTGGTACTTCTCCACTGTGCACCTCCACTCTTCCACCTCAACCTCACCATTTCTTGTCCCCCCCAACCTCAATATAATCCAAGGTGCATTAATTGTCCCCAAAACCCTCCAAGTTATCTCTGCCCAGTTGCAACACCTTTTGGCGCCAAAATGGTTTTGAACGGCCAAGATCAATTTAAACCCATCCAAGGGTCCATAATGAAGTGAAAAAAGAGAGAGTCCATATAAGTCAAGAAAAGGAGAAGAAAGTGGGTGGCATATGTAATATAGTTTTAATTTAATCACGTCGACTTAGTGTAGTTTATATTTTTAGTTGTAATCTTTGCTTTATAAATGTAATTTCATTGATTTCAGTGTAATCTAAACCTGTTTTTATCGTTAATTTCAAGTTTGCTTTTGTTAATTCAGATTTTACATTTTCAAGTAAAATTGACACTCTTACTTGAAGTTTGTTAAATGATGTTTAACTTGTTCCTTTAAGTTACTTTAAGCTTGTTTGTGAGTTTTCATGAGCTTTCTAAGTTTGTAAACTAGTTTAGTTCATAGTTCATTAAAATTCTCAAAAATACTAATAAATAGTTATAAAATAAAAAAGTCCAGTGAAGAAGGAGAAGATGCAAAGAGGATGGGTAATTCAGAAAGGATATGGGTTAGGTGCCTCATGGGAGGCTTTAGGAGGTAATTTTGGTTCATGGTTCTAAATTTCTAGGCTTGAATCAGTGGTAAGCTCTTTTTCACCTTTTTGGCATTTTTACTATAGAACATCTTATAATAGCTTGTCTGTGCTCCTAATTGCTTATTTGGTATGTTCATGTTAGATTATTGCTTAATATATAGTGCTTGTTTATTTGTATCCATAGTTGCTTAGTTTATTATTTCCTCTGTCATATTAGCATACTTGTGAATCTTGGGTTTTAGTTGTTATTATTAATGTTTATTTGTTAGTTTAAGTTTATTATGTTATGTTATGTCCTTAGTACTCAGTTTCATNTAACAACATGGGCTTGTAGTAGAATCGGATCGTTTACGATCCTACGATCCTGCGTGCGATCCTACGATCCTACACTGATCCTGATTGAATTAAGATCCTACTACGATCCTGCTCGTTTTTTATATGTAGGATCGTAGGATCGTACGATCCTACGATCAGGATCGCGATTTTGACAACCTTGCTTTTGACTGCTTGATCACCCATATCAGTGTAAAAGATAGTGTAATAGCTTACCTTCATCTCAT
Source organism: Artemisia annua (assembly GCA_014162995.1). Lineage (NCBI taxonomy): Eukaryota > Viridiplantae > Streptophyta > Magnoliopsida > Asterales > Asteraceae > Artemisia > Artemisia annua. Next base: position 40,831 of record LBNU01024744.1, on the reverse strand, counting down.
GTTAGCTTAATATTACATAATCAATTATTAGATTAGGTTAAAAGTTCATATTAGTCAACTTATGTGTTTTATCTAAAAAGTCAAAATTGTTAGTTGTCAGTTTTTTTTTAATTAAAGTTGGAATTTTCTATGATCTTTGTGCTTATCCTTACACTTTGTGCTTGTGGGATCTTGGACTTTAGAAGCTCATCTTTTCAGTTATATTTTTAGTTTTTTTTATAACTTTGTCTAACTGCTTATTTGAGGTCTTATTTTGGACCTGTTTGCAAAACTTGCCCTGCACCAGGGGATTTTTATCTCATAAGCTCATTTTCTCAAGCTTGCATTTTGTTCATTACTCAACATTAGCCTGAGCTTTTTGTGGTTTTGGAAACCCTTCCTTGCCAGCTACATGTGTATGAGCTTCTTTTCCATTTGTGAGTTTATTTCCATGCTTAATGTTGCTTCTCAAAATCCACCCACTGAACAACTTACACTGATAAGTCAGTGTAAGCCAGTAAGTTGACAAGCTCATTGTGATCTTATCAGTGGGCATTAGTTTGTGTTTTTGTGCTTTTTGGAAAGCTCACATGCCAAGCTTGATGGTTCCAGGCTCAAATTGGCTTTCCAAGCTTATTGTATAAGCTTAAATTGCCCTGCAACTTGAGCCTTAGACCTGCTTGGTCTGTGTTGTATTTGGGTTTGCTTATTAGTCTTTTCAGCTTAATCTCTTGTTCTTATTAATCCATTTCTACTTTATTTGTATTAATCTCAGTTTCTTTCATTAGCCTTTAGCTATTTCTTTTTTTTGTTTCAGCTGTGGTAGCTTAATGTAACTTTTTCAACTTTCCAAAAACTCTTTTTAGCTTATTTTTGTGATCTGTGTGGATCAAAAGCTTCCACAGGGCTTAATTGTGAGTTTTAAAAAGTTTGTGTTTGTTAAAGTTGCTTGCTTTTGCTGTTAAAATGTTTGTGTAAAAGTAAAACCAAAAAAAAATAAAATGTTTTCAAAAAGTGTCAGTAGTGGGGCTCGAACCTGAGCCATTTGGTTCACACCTCTAGGCTAATCCGTGCACCATCTCCCCTAGGTTATACTTAGTGTTTTCTTTTTCTTTTCTTTTATTTATTGTATTGTTAGGCCATTTTGCTTATTTAAGCCTTTAGCTTATTTTCCAGCTTATTTTTAAGCTTTTCATAACTTTTATATTTTTCCTAGCTTTAGTATACTAATTATTAATTTTAGAAAAAGTTTTGTAATTATTAAAAATAGTTTAGTATTTATAATAATTAAATCTAGGTTATTTAGTAATTAATTAATAGTAATTAATTAAAAGGCTAAATAAATAATTTTCTTTTTTCTAAAATTTTCTTTTATCATTAGGTTTGTAAAAAAGTAATTTTCATATCCATAGGTCTTGTATTTCTTAAAACTCGCGTTTTATTTTGTACATTAACGTAATTTTAAATTAAACGTACATGTTTTTAAAATTTAAACGTTTCTAGATTATTTGCTTTCACGTGCTAGTTCATATAGCTTGTTTAAGCTATTTTGTTTTATATTTCCTTAGTTCAATCAATCAAAACCTTTTTCCTGTTCATAATCACCCGATCACAAATCCGTTTTGTATACCATTCACACCTCGTCGGGACATAACGACCCGGGGATATTCTATACTCCTTTGGATCATTGCATTGAGCCCTGGATTGCTTGACTTAAGTTGACCAAATCCTTGGTCAGTTTTAGTTGACCGTTCAGGACCAATCAATCAAGCTAAAAACAAGCTCAAACAGGCAATCCAAACTAGCACTTAAAATGCACAAATAAGCAGATTAAACAAACTCCAAAGTCTATATGAAGCACTAAGACAAAAAGTTAACACTACTAGCTAATCAGGGAACCAAATATCAAAACACAAACTCAAATATCAAAGCAATTAAAAGCTATAGAAAATGAGCAGATGAATAAGGTTTCCTGGCGCAGGGGATTAAAGTGAGCAGATAACCAACTTTGAGTGCAAATTCAGGTGAGTAAATGATGTTCAAATTAGGATTTTATTTTGATAATGATGCACAAGCTTCCAAATAACACAGAAAACCAAATTTTATGCACAACCAAACAGTATTGAATCCTAAAAATGATATAGAAAACAAGCCTATTTCTGAGCAAATGATATTTTTTGACTTTTTGTGTTTTTGAGAAACTTTGACTAAAATGAAATTGAATTGGTCCTAAATGATTACTAATGTTGTTATAAGCTATATGGAAACTGATTTAAGCAAAGATGACCACTAATGCAACTAATGAGTGATTATGCAACCTTGAAACAACAACAGTTATGCAAAATATGAAATTAAAAGTGAATTTTGACTTTCAAACCTAGTTACTACTGATTTTATGATTTACCTAAGCTATTTGTAACTGAACTAATATGTCTAAACCAATTTTACCTACTGCAATCAACTAGAACTCAGTTTAATCTCTTGAACCAAACACTCCTTACAGAATTTTATCTCAACTATTATGAAGCTATTAGATGATTTAAGACACAAGTCCAACACTCAAGCTTATAATATGATGCAATAGACTGATTTAAGCACAAAAACTCGGATCTCAATCAACAAACATCCACTGAGTATGCAATAATGACAGTTAACAAAGTTACTAAAACAAAATAGAAGCAAACAACTAGATTATGATGCAATATACTATTATAAGTCCATATAATGACTAAACTATACTAATCAAACAGTAAACAAGCACAGACCACAAATCTACAAATATAAACTATATTACGCAATTAAAAGGCCAAAAATAAAAGAGGAAACTTACTAGTATGACCTCAGCTCAAACAGAGGTCTTACTTGATCATAGCCTATCTTTAGATAAGCTCAAAAACAGGAACCAAGCAACTTTTATACCTTCGGAATCAGCTTAAAGCTTATAGAGAGCTTTTGTTGACTTTTTGACTTTTTGTACTAAATGAGAGAAATGATCTAGTTACTTCCTACAAAAGCTCACAGAAGCTATGGACAGCTAAAATGAACTTGAACTATCAGAAAAACAAGCTTGTTGAAGCTTGGTTTGTTATTTTAAAAATTATTTTTTGTTTTTTATAGGTTTTTTCTGATTTTTTTTGAGATTTTTGTTTTTTAGATTAACTAATATAAGATATAAAAACTTAAATGATTTGAAAGTGATTAACAGAAGCTAATGGAACAGGAACTAGCTTATTCTAAAACTTTATAAGAAAATTGAGATTTAAAGCTAAATAGATGAAAACTAATTATAATAGGAACAACTGAATTTCATTAATCAAACTTTAAAATTACGAAGGAAAGTTGAAAATTACAATTTCAGAAAACATTTTAACAAAGTAACCTTACTACAAAACTACACACCAAACTGTGATACAAAGGAGGGTATATATAGCTAAGGGGTGAGGTGAGATTAGGGTTTGTAAGAAGCCTCTGGAAGCTCTCAGGTACTTTATCTTCTGCCCTTGGATCATGCTTCATATCTAAGCAATCATTGTGGCCCTTGGATCATGTGCCAACTGTCCTCCATCAATCATTGCACACGGATTGATGACCTGACATTCTTCTGCGTGTGTCAGGCTTCTAGAAACATAAGTTGATTGTACCATCTTGCCCTTAATCGCTGTAATTTTGGAGATAGGTAAATTAGGGTTCATGTGGTGTTTTGGGGAAAAAGGTACGGGGTTAATTTGGGGGGCGGGTAAGTTTTTTTTTATTGTTGTTTGACTGATATTAAATGGGGTTGACCGGGTTTAAAAGGGAAGTGGGTACCGGGTTTTATTAGCAGGCCGGGTTAAGGTATTGGTTTTTGGGCTTTGGGTTTTATATTTAGGTTGGGTTGAATTTATATAAAGGTTTAGGATTTGGTTAATTGAAAAGAGCAAGGACCAAATGTGTTAAATTCTGAAAATCCAGGGACTAATTCTGTAATTTTTCCAAAGTGTGATCCAAGGGTCTTTGTTGTCAAACTTTGATTCTTCAAGGGCTCTTATGTCATTTTCTTCAAAAATATCTTCCAAGGATCAAAATTGACAATTGCTGAAAGATGAGGGACTAATGTTGCCAATTCTTCAAACTTTGCTTTGAGGACTATTTCTGGAAATCTTTAATTCTTCAAGGATGATTTTGAAACTTTGAGCTTTTCCTTTGACATTTGACTTCCCCGGCTTCGGCTTTTGACACTTTCCATTCTCGTGCTCGTTTTTGTCGATTTTCTTTGATTTTTGTCCATATTTGAAATATCCATACCTGCACGATCACAAACACAAAAACACAAGATATTTGGTATTTAAGGTTAGTTTTTGGTCGTTTTAGGTCTGAAATTGGTCAAATAAAAGTGTGTGTTTTAACACATACCAATAGCCCAACCAATGAACCCAAACAACATCAACAAAACCACAAACGACATGCTAGCCTTTTATTTATTATCTTTTTTTACTTTTTTTAATATTTTTTTTGTTTACACCTTAAAATGCGTCGTCCTCAAATGTATAATAGGATAATTTGAAAGTTTTGAGATACTAGATTAGATAATAGAAAAGCCCGTTTACTAAAACGAAAAATTTATGAGAGTACGTCTCTGTTAAATGGACTTAACCAAAATAAAAACACCAATGTTTAAAAACTAATTCTTCAATCAACTTCGATGGGCGAGTTGCCGGTTTCCGGTTCAACATCTTTCTCCACTCGGATGGGTGCGTGTAGCTTTTTTTTTTTTTTTTTTTTTTTTTTTTTTTTTTTTTTTTTTTTTTTTTTTTGAACAGAGATTTCATTTCACTCCTCACAAATGGAGGTAATTTGAACACAACAAGTTACATCGAACATAATGGGGAAAATCGAACCGACTTGCCAAACAAAATACACTAGGTAACAAGTTAAGCCAAAACAAGACATACACCATAATAGTTGTGACAGACTACAGTAACACCATACAAGGGTGGGGGGAATCACCATAGTGAGCTTTTGGTAGACACAACCATATGAAGGTGTAGCTTGACAAAAGTACANGGTAATTTGAACACAACAAGTTACATCGAACATAATGGGGAAAATCGAACCGACTTGCCAAACAAAATACACTAGGTAACAAGTTAAGCCAAAACAAGACATACACCATAATAGTTGTGACAGACTACAGTAACACCATACAAGGGTGGGGGGAATCACCATAGTGAGCTTTTGGTAGACACAACCATATGAAGGTGTAGCTTGACAAAAGTACATAAAACATACAAAGAAGATAAAACTAAGCATCCTTAAAGGAGCCAGACCTAAACCAAACAGATCTAAAGTCGAAACCCAAGGCAGCATCAAGCCATCGATGACGGACCACAACAGATCTGAGCAGAAGAAACCGGAAGGCAACTGATCTGAGCAGAACAGCGGTGGCGGCAGCGAATGGCGGCAGCTGGGAGATGACAGATCTGTGGGTAAGGACTTTTATTGAAGGAAGGGGAAAGTACAAAAAGGATGAGATAAGGAGTTCCGGACGGCCGGTCGAAACCGACCGCCGAATTTTTTTATTTTTATTTTTAGAGAGAGGGTGGAGTTAGGTGGAGGATTTTAGAGAGAAGGTGGAGGATTTGATTTTAGAGAGAGGGTAAGTATGTATTGCACATGTAGCCTTATGAATTAACTTTGCGTCTTTTAGGTTTCTACACTCGGCTTCATTATCATGTTTTCATCATACATGATAATTTAGAAATCAGATCCACTGTCAAAGTAATAGCTCAACAAAGCATACCCAAGTATTTTACGTGTATAAGTCATCTTTTCGTATTCAAACCACATCTCTTTCAAGTAGTAGGAATTCTCATAAACAATTCTACCATGCACACAAAGTCACAAACACAATCGTTCATAAAATCTTCAAATAATATTAAGTCAATAATGCAAATAGTAAAATATTATCATGCAATATCTATAGCGCTTCCGCTTTTCAAAATTCTGTTCATATTTAACTTATCTATGTCGCAATATCTGTTCATATTTCAACATCTCGTATAATTATTTGTCTCGCACACATGCATGAGAAATTTGAAATTCCCTAATCTCCAAAACAATTTTGAGTTGAATTTTTATAAAAAGAGATGATTTGCATGCTAAAACTTTTTATTTACACACTTTGCGGTCCTCGCAGTTAAAGCTTTGAGAGGAATCTGGATAGTGTAGCTTTTTTTATTTCAAGTTTATATCTATACTCTTTAGCTTCTAGTGACTTGCTAGTAATTTTATTTTTATTATTTATTTATTATTATTATTATTTTAATATAATTGTAAAAAGTATCTGATCCGATCAATACTCCCTTTCATAAAACAGGACCAACAGGCCCACATATCTAGTTATGTCACATTGTCACAAACAACAAAAACATATGATCCCACAAGGATACACTTTTTCTTCCTTTATATTCCACAATTTCACTCTCATTTCTTTAACCAAACCACATAACACAAAACACAAATTATAAACTTTGTTCATTGCATTCACCACCATGCAACCATCTCTCAAACTAGAAAACACTTCATTCCCATCATCCCCATCCCAACCCATTATCGAACCAATGGCGAAACGGCCAAGGCCACACGAGGACCCGGTCCAGGACGAGACTGTCCCATGTCCTAGGTGTGACTCTACGCATACTAAGTTTTGTTATTATAACAATTATTCACTTTCTCAACCACGTTATTTTTGTAAGTCGTGTAGAAGGTATTGGACTAAAGGTGGCACGATACGTAATATTCCTGTTGGTGGTGTTTCTAGGAAAAATAAGAAACTTCGATACCATAATGTACGTGAATTGCAAAGGCAACAAAAGTATGAGAATGAGGTCCAACACACGTATAAGGAATCACATGAATTAGCTAATTGTAAGTACTTATTTTATATGTTCATACATGCAGTTTTGAGAGTATTTGACATGGCTTTTCTAAGCTACTTGAATTTTAGATTTTTTGTAAAATAAGTTGTTTGAGATTGCTTATTTGTATTCTAAACGACAAAAGGGGTATTTGGGTAAGCTTATTTGTTGCACTTAATAGTTCTAATTGTGTTATTAAAAGGAAATAAGCTCTAAAGAGTCGTCTACATTTGAGTCAAAGACTCGGACTCTATGAGTTATGCATACTTAAGCTAAAACTATTGCGTTTGATTACAACATATAATATTATTTGAATGTTTTTTAAATTGAATATCCAGAATGCTTATTTGATATTCAAAATTTTCTAAGTAAAATAGCACTGTTTACGTTTTGCTTTTTGCTTGGTTGCATTTTTGTGCGTTAATATCCAAATTTTAATACTCGTATTTTATAAGCGGGAAATGATGTCACAAAAAGTTATATAGACACTAAAGATGTACATTTTGTATGTTTATTGTAGCATCAAGGCCAATGTTCTCTGCATACCCTGATTTCATGTTTGAGAATCTTACGATTAATTTCCTGGAGAGCAGCCAAAATGGTGGAGACAACGGAGAGTACGAAAATGGTGATCATTTTCCCGTGATGGTGCCAACCCATGGGTATGAAGCGGATACGCGTAATACTCATGGGGTGAATCCATTTGGTGACATGATGACTTACTACCATGACTATTTCAACAAGACGGTTAACATAGATGATGTGAAGCCAAAGTTATTCGAGTGTGGTAGGCTAGACCAAACGGGTTGTCATTCGGACCCTTTTGGTTTGGGTGTAGGAGGAAGCGGTTCATCTGGGTCTTTAATGGGTCTTGGCTCTTCGTGGGCCGGGTTGATGAACGGGTATGGGGCATCATCAACAAACCCATTAGTATAGTGATATTCTCTTGCTATTTTACTTGATGTTTTTAGTAGTTTGCAGTAGCTTATGTTATTAGTACTACATATTTTGTTGGATCATATCTTTACCTAGAAATTAAAACTTATGTCAATCCTGTTATTAATGTTATGATAAAGAATGGCATAAACCGTGTATAGTCCTTGGGCTAAAAAACAAGCATGCCTTTTCCTTGTGCATTAGCATCTGAGTTATTATGCCCGAGACGTGATGATATCTACACCCGAAAACAAAGGTAGTATTGTCCGATGTAACAACACTTACAACTTTCACATTGCTTAACGATTCAACCACTTTGGGTTTGAATAACAATCTTTATTGCAATGGCCTAAAGAGCTGGTTCCACACAAGAACATGTCACTATTCTGTCTTTTGGTAGCTTCCACCAATCATGCATTTTCAAAATACTTTATTAACTGTGGCGTGCTGACTTGTTTACTACCTTGAACACCATATAAGTTTCCCAAACCAGTACTTTCTAGAGGCGTAAACCTGCCAAGTGATAATGATAAGCAGTTTTCGGCCTTCCCCTGGCATGCGGATATGGTACAAATGCGTGCCTTCGATCTGATTACACAAGGCTGCAACCGCTCATCCGTGGTTCCATAACCTAGTCGACCCAAGCTATTCAGTCCAAAAGTATAAACATACCCTTTTGACGTCACATAATTCTATGGCTGGGTCTGCTACAGACTATAACATGTATCACCAGCCAACAAGAGTTTCAGAACCAATATCTAAGGACCCTCTAACCTTAAATTTCATGTCTTTGTGTTTTTCAAAAGACGTTAGGCTAAAGACTGCTCTTTTGTGGCACATATCAAGGTCTGCAAGCTTAGATAACCTTAGCTCTTGATCAGGGGCGATATGGCAGTTTGCCTATAATTTGGTCAAATCTTGAGTGTAATACCCCCTTCTTTCCGGCAATGAAAGAGAAAGTCACGGTTCAATCTAGATGATCGAATACTACAAAAATGTAGAACTATGTTATACGGATCATATGTTAAGAATCGTCAAAACATTTATTAAAGTTTTCCTAAACAAATATTGTAGTCAACAGTAAGCATAGTCAACCTATCTATGCGAAGCTAACTCTCAAATTCCTTACTCATGTCTGCCCTCAATATCCAGTTATATACCCAGAAAAAAAATTGCGGCTGAGCCAGATGTCCCGTGCGCACATACAAACAAAAGTAAGCATAATACTAAAGATAAGTATATTGGAACGAAAGAGGAATAACGGAACCAAGTACTTAACATGAACGATTACATATGCATAATTTAATGAGTCAATTCGAGTTCAATAACACAAAACTTGCTATCATACGGTTACAAATGCAAGTATCGGACAATGTACAACACAAGAACTAGAATATCAAACAATAATGAATGAGGTGTTGGGCAGTACGCTTCCGGCCTCCGTCCAAAACAATAACAACACAAGAACTAGAATTTGGCCTCCGCCGATGATATCAAATACACAATGTTTTAAGGAATCTAAAAACAATATACAAATTAGGGAAATACAATTTTGATAGAAACCTAGTATTGATGCCAAATTTTTGCTTTGAAGTCGATCAAGCTGAAGAAATCACATAAGAACAGCTGTTGAAACAAGCAACGGGCACAACCTTTGTCTCTACCATACAAATGAACTGATAGGGAAATAATAAACAGCACAGCTGTTTCTTCGAGCGAGACACGAGAGTACTCATACACACCTTTATTGTTTGCTCATTGACAATCTATAAACCAAGCACAGCACACCTTGCAATCACATGTCGAGGTTGATAGAAGTACGAGTTGCCGTTGCTATAAAACCATCTTGCTTGCTCTGTATAAACACAATTTCACAACAGTTTAGGTTTAATTTGTGTTAAACTATACCCCTTGATTAAAAAAAATTGTAGCTGTTTACTGCGATATGTTGTTTTCATACCTCATAGCATTTCTTTGCAGCGTCATTTATGAAGCAAATTCCTTTCAGGCTTTCACTGGCACATCATCCACAAACTTGAGTTCGGGTGTTTCATGGACTCCGTTACCCCATAGTCTCATACTACTGCAACCGGAGATCGACACTTTCACCAATTCCGGATATTTAATGCCAAAATTCCCAGAGCTGAAGCTCTCGAGATGAGGCAAAGAATAAAAGGAAATCTCAGCAAGACGGCACAAATCAAAAGCCTGTTCAGTTTCGCCTTCACCCGCAATCACTGATTTAAAAACACAGTATTTGATGCTTAAACGTTCCAGATTGACAAGGCCTTTTGCAACACTCACTGGGAAAAGCTTTTTTAACTTGGGACAATTGTCAATATTAAACGTGGTTAAATTACGGAGGCTTATATATTTAGGGAAAATTGTCCAAAAATAAATTCGCCACCTTTTACTATTGTATGCTATGAATTTTTTTTTTATTGTATGCACAAACTTTCTTAATAATCCTATTGTAGCTATATACTTTCTTAATTATCCTATTGTAGTCATAAATCTGACGAGACATGGTGTTAATTAGATAAATTTACATAAATCGTCCCTGTGGCTCTAAACAATTGCACTATTCGTCCTTGAGTCAATTATATAAAAGGTCTTTATGGTTATAAAATTTTCACCCGTCATCTTTGTGGATTTAATCAAGTTAAAAACAATCTTTAAATTAAAATTAAAAAAAATAATAATAAAAATAAAATAAAATAAAATAAAATAAATAATAATAATAACAATAATAATATTATTGTTTTTAACTTTTATTATTATTATTATTATTATTATCATTATTATTATTATTATTTATTTTATTTTATTTTTATTTTTATTTTTATTATTATTATTTTTTATTTTAATTTAAAGATTGTTTTTAACTTGATTAAATCCACAAGGACGACGGGTGAAAATTTTATAACCACAGGGATCTTTTGTATAAGGAGAGCACCAAGGAGTGGGAAACTAAGCTCTTGATCAGGAAGCTTACAAATATTATTTTGCATTAGTGAGATCCTCTCGTAGCTCTTTGATTCCTTGTTTCTTGGTCTCCATTCTGTCAAACCTTTCCCAGCATTCACCAAAACCTTATCCTTTGATAAGGCAGGTGTTGAGTCTGCTCCTTCCACTTCTGCAAATTCAGATGATTTTTTTTTTTTTTTTTTTTTTTTTTTTTTTTTTTTTTTTTTTTTTTTTTTTTTTTTTTTTTTTTTTTTTTTTTTTTTTTTTTTTTTTTTTTTTATTATTATTATTTTTTTTTTATTATTATTATTTTTTTATTTTTTTTTGGGGTAAAAGGGTTAACTCACCCCGGTAAAATTAATTCAGAAGATTTTGTCAATGCTAGGATGGACCAGATACAAAATCAGCTCAATCAGGTGTTACTCATGATGCAAAACAACCTCCCAAACACCACTGATGGCTCATCTGCATCACACATGGCAGGTAGACTCTGTTGGAATTTTATACTCATGTCATACATATATAAATAAAAGCATCAAGTAAGCATAGCGAAAGCAATTAGGATCATATAATGCATAATTAATTAATCAAACATTAAAAATAAACGTACCTTTTGATTCTAGCTCGAACAAGAATCAATTAGAGCAAATCTTCAATTCAAGAACCCTAATTAGGGTTTATGTGGATTATAAGAATTACCCCTTACCTTTTTGTAATTCAATCCAAGAATCAAACAATAGTGTGTTTGATTCACGTTCTTGTACACACGTACTTAAACAAGTTAAAGTTATGCAAGTAAACAAGAACACTTTTGAGCTTCAAAAAATTCGAAACCCTAATGGATTAGGTGTGTTCGATTTTTGCAAGAGAAAGAGAAAGAAAAACACCAAGAACTATGTGTACAAGAGATGAGAAACAATGATCCTTGGGTTTATTTATATAGTGTTAATAACTTGGAGCTCAAGGCACAAAGGAGGTACCCCTCCCTTCTTGGCCGATCGGTTTGGAACCCCCAAAGGGTTTCCGGAACCTTCTTGACTTTTCAATTATTCACACATAAAAACTTTCACTTTCTTCGTCTAACGGTCGTTATCCTTTTCCGTTAAATGTCTAACGATCGTTAAGTGTTTATGTTTAATTAATAATTAATATAAGATTTATAATTAATTATTAATCTTTAACTTTCATACGTAAAGTGTGCAATCCCGTGATCTCAAGTTCGATTTTAACACACATCTATTATTTTATCGTCTATAAAACTAACAGCTCCCACTTAGACATATCATAATAGATGTGATCAGACTCGGTTAGCGTCTTGCAACACGCCGATGCCTCTTAGTACAAATCGAGTAAGGCTCCTGGAAAACCTTTTAATGATTTCTCATTATTATCATCCTTTTGTTTCTAATACTACGTTAATAAGGATACGGATCAAAGTCATTCCTTAATTAACAATTCTGTTTCTTGTTGTATGTGATTGACAAGATTACCAAATCGTCTGAACATATTCAGGGAAGATCTTGGGCGTGGCCACGCAGACATCTTGACAACCCTACGAGGGGCCCAGCAGTATTAAAATCCAAAAATTAATTTGATGGAACAAATTCTGTATTGACTACAAGCAAAACCCACAAACTTTGTAACACTTCCGAAAACAACCCTTATAACTACCAGTTACGTATAGCGTTAGGTTGCTTCACAAAAATGCACTACATTCATGACAGTTATCTTGTATCTCAAGTCTGAGGACAACTTCTTAGGATTTACTTAATGACAAGATCCATAAAGTAACATCATATAGTTGGGATAAGTCCTATATTTGGTATCATTGAATATCATCTGAAATGGTATGACTACGCATCAATATACTATAAGTATATTATACCAAACTTCAGATTTGTCTTAATTTAATAATATTCCCATATTATTAACCGACAATGGACAATTTAGAATAACATGTATTCATGGATTAAACATGCAAAAACAGGACAAACAATAATTAACAATGACAATAAACATAACAAAATACTTTATTTCATTAAAACAATAATTGTTTACAATATCCTTTATCCAAATACTAATCACAGTTATGCATGAAACTACTAGCTAATTTAAGTCCAATGCCATTGGATAGTTCAGTAAGCTTTTCTTTAGCTAAAGCCTTAGTGAATGGATCAGCTAAGTTATCATCCGTGTGAACTTTCAGTAGATTTATTTCACCATTAAGAACTTGTTCTCGAACATAGTGGTACTTCCGTAGAAAATGTCTGGTGCCCCGCATTACTCCAGGTTCATGGGCAAATATGATTGCAGCAGAATTGTTACAATACATATTAATAGGTAATTCAATTGAAGGCATAACACCAAGCCCTGAAATGAATTTCCTAATCTAAACAGCCTCCATAGCAGCTTCCGAAGCAGCAATGTATTCGGCTGACATTGCAATTGTACTTTGCTTCTTGCTCCTCCAGTCTACTGCTCCTCCATTGATAACAAAGACATAACCCATCTGAGACTTCGCATCATCTTTGTCACATTGCCAGGACGCATCTACAAAACCTGTAACATCAAGTTCTGTATCTGGAACTCCACCATATACCAAAAACATATCTTTTGTACTTCGTAAATACTTAAGAATATGTTTAACAGAAATCCAATGTTTTTCACCTGGATTCTGTTGAAATTGACTAGTAATATTTTGAGCATACGCCACATCTGGCCTTGTGCATTTCGTAGCATACATAAGAGATTCTACAGCCGAAGCATAAGGAACTTTACTCATGCGCGCCACCTCAGCAGGTGTTGATGCACAAAACTCATTGCATAAGCCATGTTTTACTTCCATTGGCAAATATCCTTTCTTGGAATTTTGCATATTGATTCTCTTCAATATTTTGTCAATGTAAGCACTTTGACTTAATCCAATTAACCGTCTAGATCTATCTCTGTAGATCTTGATTCCCAGAATGTATGCAGCTTCTCCTAAATCTTTCATAGAAAAATACTTTCCAAGATATGCCTTAACCTTTTGCAAACTTGGAATGTCTTTTCCCATGATCAATATGTCATCAACATATAAAATTAGGAAAATTACATTATCACTCCCACTAGCTTTGTGATATACACATGGCTCATCGAGATTCTGAGTAAATCCAAACTTTTTAATCTCAGCATCAAATCTCTTGTTCCATTGTCGTGATTCTTGCTTCAATCCATAAATGGATCTTTGAAGTTTGCATACACGATTTGGAAAATCTGGATTCTCAAACCCTTCTGGTTGTGCCATATAGATGTCTTCATCTAGACGACCATTTAAGAAAGCGGTTTTTACATCCATTTGCCAAATCTCATAATCATAGTACGCTGCTATAGCTACGAGAATCCTAATAGCTCTTATATCTGCTACAGGAGAGAAAGTCTCCTCGTAGTCAATGCCAAAAGTTTGTGTAAAACCTTTAGCCACAAGTCGAGCCTTATAGGTGTGTACATTTCCATCCATGCCAGTTTTCTTCTTGAAGAGCCACTTACTCCCAACTACCTTGGCATTGGGAGGAAGATCCACTTCAATCCAGACTTCATTATCTTTCATGGATTGCATTTTCTCATCCATAGCAACCTTCCATTTATCCTTTTCAGGACTATTAATGGTTGCTCTATAACTAGTAGGTTCACTAAGATCCCCTAGTATAGTTTCCTCACATTCTACGTTAAGACATAGACGGTCAGGAGCTCGTACAGTCCTAAAAGACTTACGAATGGGAAGTGCTTCAACTTCAGGTGGAGGACCCAGACTATCAGGTTCCACAGGAAGTACACTAGTGTTTTCTGAAGGTAATGCATTATCTAGACCATCTTCCAGATCATAGATTCTCCCACTGAATTCTTGAGATATGAGATCCTTTTCAAGAAAGTCTCCATACCTTGCAACAAATACTTTGTTTTCAGGTGGATAGTAAAAGTAGTAACCCATCGTTTCCTTTGGGTATCCTACAAAAATGTATTTTACAGATCTTTGTTGGAGTTTATTTGCTGAGTCACGTTGAACATACGCCTCGCAGCCCCATACCTTTAAATAAGACAAGTTCGGAGCTTTTCCAGTCCATATTTCATATGGTGTCTTATCAACCTTCTTTGTGGGAACCATATTTAGAATGCGAACCGCAGATTCTAAAGCATAATCCCAAAAGGACAAGTTAAGAGTAGTAAGATTAAACATTGATCGCACCATATCTAATAATGTACGATTCCTTCTCTCAGATACACCATTTCGTTGTGGAGTATATGGAGATGTGAGATTCTGGACGATTCCATTCTCAACTAAGAAATCTTTAAACTCTTGACTTAGGTATTCACCGCCTCGATCAGAACGAAGAGCTTTAATCTTCTTTCCTTATTGCAATTCTACTTCTGATTTGAAAACTTTAAATGTTTCAAACACCTCATGTTTATGTTTAATTAAATAAACATAATCATAACGGCTGAAATCATCTGTAAAAGTTAAGAAGTAGACAACACCTCTCCTTGACACATGTCTAAGTGGTCCACTGATTGGCCTCAAACGGTCAACCAATATTGACCAATGAATGGTCAACAAGGTCAAACTATTGAGCCAATGCTAAACCAAGGAGTATAGAATATCCCCGGGTCGTTATGTCCCGACGAGGTGAGAATGGTATTTAAACGTGCTTGTGACCGGGTGATTTAACAGAAAGATCAGGATTTTGATTATTATGATTACACTAAGAGATTATGATTGAGAATAGCTTAAAAACACTATATGAACAATTACTGATAACCAGATAACCTAAAAACGTGAGTTAAATCTAAAAATGCGCGTTTGAATTTAAAATAAACGCAAGTGCGCAAAATAAAAAGTGAAACGGGAGCAAATAAAGTCCTACAAATGTGAAAATTACTTTTTTACAATTCTAATGACAAAAGAAAATTTTAAGAAAAAGAAAAATATTTTTTTGACTTTTTAATTATTTAATATTAATTAATTACTAATTACTAATTAAACTACTTTAAATTAAAATAAATACTAAACTAATTTAGATAATTATCAAACTTTTTATAAAACTACGTAACAATTACAGAAGATCTAAAAAATTATACTTTAAATAAACTATTTTAGAAATTATTTACTTAATTATTAATTAAAAGCTAATTAAACTAAATTAATTAAGAATAATAACAAATGAACAGAAACAATTAAGAAACTATTTTCTAAAAATACTTTATAATTAATAAAATCTAGAAAAAATATAAAAAGATGCTAGAGATTAAAATTAAACACTAAATGATTTTCTTTTTGATTTTTTAACTAAAACTAATTAAACTACTTTTAATTACTAAAATTACCAAATGAAAAGATAAAATTATGAAAATTTTTATACAAATACTATGTGATACCAGGAACCTAGAAAAAATATGAAAACCACTAAGTACTTAATAAAAAAATTAGAAAATAAATAAAATAGATAAATCCTATTAAATAGAAGCTATCACTAAAAATTAAAATGATGATTTTTGATTTTTTTCTTTTTAGAAACTGATTATACACTAAAACAAGTAACTTTTGTGAAAACAATAATTTTGAAACCTAAAAATGAGCTTGATACAAGCTTATAAATCTAACAGGTTGCTTTTTCATTTAAAATGAATTTTAATTTTAAGCTTGCTTATTAGCTTATAGACCTGAACCAAGTGTATTCTAAGCTTCAAGTGACTACAGGTGACTGAGATAAGCTAAAAATCTCAAAGAAACCTACTGAGAACCAACAATAAGCAAATAAGCAATTATTGAAGCTACAAAGACTGGACAGGCTTGAGGTGGTGTTAGCAGGCAACAACAAGCTAGGGGCAAGAGTCCTTAAGCCCACAATAAGCCTGGAAATGGAAAGTACACACTGTGGGCTTTCCAAAAAGCCCTTAAGCTCAGGAAAAGCTCAAGTGATGAGCAAGATAGAGGCTTGTAAAATGAGCTTGAAACCACACTGATGGATATGAACAATCAGTGTAAGCTTGATACTCAAAAGCTCACTAGGGATCTAGATGAGCTAAAAATCAGTGTACAAGTTACAAAGACCTAAAAACAGATATGCAAGCTCAGTTGAGAAGATTCACAAGCTTATACAAGCTTGTATGCTTTCATCAGTGGTGAAATTTTGCCAAAGTGAGATTTGTAAATAAGCAATTTTCCAAATAAGCATTTTGAGCATAAACCACAAGTAGATATAAGCACAAACAGTCACAACAAACACTGAATGACAACAAATTAACACTAACAACAAGCATGGGCCAATAATCAATCAAACTCCATGTATGCTGATGAGTCAGAAAGAACAAAGGCCAAAGGGTCAACTTATGAGGCCAAAATCAGCTAATGAATAAGCAATTGAGGCCAAAGTAAGTATGGAACAAATAAGACAGGCTTACAATCTCTCAAAAGCAACAAGAATCAAATAAAATGCTCTAGAAATGAGCAAGATATGCTCAAAGGAAAAATGGGTCAAACTGAGAAATAGGTGGTGCAGGGGAGATAAAAGTCCACTTCAAGCTTATTTTTATGTAAGCAATTGAGACCCAAAATCCAATTTTTTTCTTGATTCACATACACAAGCAACCAAATAACCTGAATCAACAAGAATTACCCATTTTCAATCTCTAATGAAGCCTGTGCATTATTTTAAAAATTGTCCCATTTTTCAGACATGAGCTTTTTGACTTTTTGAGTTTTAGCACTAAAGTTGACTAAACTGAATTTACACAGATCCTAATTAACTACTTATGATGTCTTAAGTTAAAATTAAACTAATCTAAGCTAATATAAGTACTTATGCTCCTATGTGACTGATTCTACACCCTAATGCTACCCACAGTTAATGAAAATGGAGATTAAAAGGCACTTTTGACTTTTTTTTTTTAACTAAACCTACTGATTTTATGTCTCAAATGAACTAGTTATGTCCTATGCAATATATCTCAGCCAAGATTGACAACCAAAATCAACAAGAGCACAGTTTAATCTTGAAAACCAAACACTCCTTATACTAGCTATATGAACTGATTATGAAGCAGTAGTGAGATTTAACCTCCCAAACCACCAATCAACAAACTCTACTGATGCAATGGACTAATAGGAACTCAGGAACACAAATCATAACAACTAATCACCACTAGAACACAAAATGCAATATCAAGGCAGTTTATCAATCCAAACTATACATGATTAGTAAACAACTAACACATGACTATACTAGATCATTTGAGCATTCAAAACATGATTATAAGTAAAAACAAACATCAAACAAGCTAGCTATATCTATGTAAACTAACTCAACAATTACTATTATACTATGCTACAAAATGAAATAAGGTCTTACAAATTTGGAACCCTAACTGAAATAGGGTGAACTTCCAACCAAAGCCTATCTTTAGATAGGCTTAATCCACTCCAAAACAACCCTAAACCTCCACTGAATACACCAAGTCCCATTAACCCTGCTCCATTGTGATGCAAATTTTGAACATATGTCTGATTTACTTCCTAATAAGCTCACAAAAGCTATAAACAGCTAGCATGAGCTTATATAAACTGAGAAAAAGCTTATTGAAGCTATGCTACACTACTTTACCATGCTTTTTTATTTTTCAATTATTTTTCTTATTATTATTATTTTTTTTATTTATGAGATTTTAAAAGAGAAACTTGTTTAAGACTCTCCTGAGCTTATAAAAGCTTATGAGTAAGCTTAGATGAGCTTATTGGAGCAGTGAACAACCATTTTCAGCATACATTACATTAAAAGAGAAAGTTCACTAAAATTTGCAATAAACGAATTCAACAAAGGAACTTGATATTTTGATTAAATAACCCTTGAATTACACATCTGAAGTTAAGAGAATGCTTTGAAGACTACACTTGAAATTTAAAAGATTAACTAAAATTACAACGACATAAGGAAATTAAGCTAAAAAACTACTCAAGCTTCCCACTGCTACAATGCCCCTTTTATAATGATGAATTAGGGTTTTGAGGGCTCCTTTGTCTTTTCCCAGCAATAATATTAGCCATTGATTGGCTAAAATTCAATCTTGACCCTTCATGAGTTTTGGCGCCAAAATGGTTATGATAACCATGGGTCTGATAACTTGTATAAGGGTGGTACTTTTGGACTGAGGTTGAGGGAATAGTGGGTTAACAGTGATTAGAGGTGATGATGAAGGTGTAGGGTGGTTTGGCAGGGGTCACATGTGACTGGTATTGGTGGAGTGGTATTGGAGGTGATGAATGGTAAAGGAGGGAGTGGTTTCTGGTTTGTTTGACCTTTTGACCAAGCCATAAATAAAACGGGGGGTTTTTATTAATGGGTTTTTGGTGGGCTTGGGATAGAATTGGGCCACAGGTGGGAAGGGATAGTGGGTTTAGGAAATGGGTTTGTTATTTTTGGGTTGGGAGTTGTTAAATATTAGTGGTCCATTTGGTTTAGTAGAAAGTATAAGCCCAAGGACCAAATGTGTAGAAACTGAAAATTCCAGGGACCAAAACTGCCATTTTTCCAAAGTTTCCAATAAGGACCTTTCTTGCCATCTTGTAATTCCATAAGGTCCTTTGAAGTTTATTTTCCAATTTGAACACCCGAGGACCAAAATTGCCAATTTCCAAAGTTGAGGGGCCAAACTTGTCAAACCTTCAAACTTTACAACCAAGGATCATTTTTGACAAGCTTCAATAGTACAACGACCACAAAAGATATTTTCCATTTTTGAAATTCCCAGGGACCATTTTTGCCAACTTTGAAACTGCAGGGACCACTCATGTAAATTTTCAAATCTTTCACCAAAGGACTAAATGTGACAACTTATTATTTCAAAAGGACCTTTGGTGAATTTTCTTACAAAACAAATGCCTAGGGACTAAATTTGACAAGTTTTGAAAGTTGAGGGACTGAAACTGCCAATTTTGCAACTTTGTTTGTTTTTCAACTGTTTTTACTCATTTTGCATCTGAAATATATAAAACACAATCCCTGGGATATTTTCAGTGTTTTGATGCATTTTTGAGTGTTTTTGGCTGTTTTGGCAGTTCAGATACGACAAAAATGATGAGTGTTTGAGCACTCATCATCCACACACATCAGTATGTATTAAACCAAGTAGATCAGAAGCCCTTTCCATGTTGCTATGAAAAGGTTTCTTCGTCATCTTCCCAGATATACAAGACTCACACTTATCATATGATTCATCATTGATATTTTTTAAAAGCCCATCACGTTGCAGCTTTTGCATGCGAGTCTTGCCTATATGAGCAAGTCTACAGTGCCAAAGGTAAGACGAATTCAAGTCATACTTCATTCTCTTACTTATGCTATACATTGAATTATTATTGTTGGAAACATTATCATTCATATCAATTTCAAACACACCATTCACAGCAACATCATTAAAATAAAATACACCATTTAAAGAAACAGAAATTTTATTGCCATCAATAGTATGAGTAAAACCAAGATCCAACAAACATGAAAAGGAAACAACACCTCTAACAATAGAAGGTGTATAATGACAATTGTTTAAAATCAGTACTAAACCAAAAGGTCAAACTAAATTAAACACTCCTATGGCTTCAACAACTGCTTGTGCTCCATTGCCCACTTGCAGAAATTGCTCTCCATAAGATAGTCTCCTTTCCTCTCTAAATCCATGTAGTGTATTACAAATGTTAATACCACATCCAGTATCATATACCCAAGAATTTATTTTATGAGATAAAGTAAACAATTCAATAACAAATAAGTTACCTGAAGTGCTGGCGCCCACGTGCCCAACCTTCTTGATCCTATTTCTCGCAATTCATCGAGATAAAGAGGGCAGTTCCTCTTCCAGTGACCCACTACATTGCAGTAGTGACACCCTTGATCCTTCTTCGGATTATCCTTCTTGACAGGAGGAGGGTTAGAGTTTTTCTTGGGTTGAGGAGGAGGTTGATAAGCCATAATCTGTTTACCCTTATCAGCCTTTCCCTTTGCCTTTCCTTTACCCTTCTTCTTGTTCGCATTTGGCTTGTTAATTCTAGCCCCTTGAATAGCAAGTACCTGGGGTGTAGGAGCCTTTGGTGGTAAACCTTTCTCGTAATCAATGAGCAGTGCGTGCAATTCACTCACTGTCTTCCCCACGCAATGCCTATTGAAATGCCTAACAAAACCATTAAAATCCTTGTTAAGGGATCTATTGATTAGATTAACATTCATATCATTGTCATAGGGTTTACCGAGTGCTTGTAATCGATCCATGTAACTTTTCATTTTCAATACATGAGCACTCACAGGTTCACCATCAGCCTGTTTACAACCGTGTAGAGATTCCATCAAATCGTAAAGTTCTACATTTGCTGGTTTCTCATACAGTTTTATAAGCTCATTTATCATGTTCATACGAAAGAAATCTTCAAACTGCCTATGTAGAGCAGGTGTCATCCCTCCCAACATTAAACATGCCACATCAATATGCGTCTTATAAGCTTCTTTCCAAGTGGCTTTAGCTGCAGGAGTTGCATCTGTGCCAGTTGGTTCAACAGGACAAGGCGTTTTCAGAATCTCAAGTTGATTAGTCACTCGCAAGACAATCCTGAGTGAACGATACCATTCATTGAAATTATCTGTGCCAGTCAATTTTTCTCGTTCAAACTGAGCTTTGTACGCAGAACTCAAAGTGGTGTTATTAGTTTGAGCCATTTCTACAGATAAGAAAGTTCAAATCATTAGTATTTTTGATAATACAATTTTTCAAGAAAATAAAATACCCAAGGAAATAAAATCCATAGAATTTTCTTGAAAACTAGGATCCACATAAACATAGATTCATCACACCAGTTGATCTGCTAGTAATGAACGTATAGGATGTAGTAACTTGTCGTACAATAATTGGCATAACATTTTTCCAATTCCTAGATTTTATGGGATTATATTCACAAAAACCTTTGTAATATAAGCATGTTTCGTCCCCATCTGAATGCCTTGAGTCCAAGCTCTCACTTTCTACTCAATTTAAGTCGTCTAATTTAAAAACTGCAAACTTTCATAATTCTATTACATTCAGTTGATCTGCTAGTAATGAAATTACAAAGTTCACCTCTCCATTGTAATCTAGCCAAGTTCCCACATGACGTAAATCACAACTTCAAGTGTTCTTTAATTAGATGGCATTCGACTTAATTTTAAGGGTAGTAATTTTGACGTGTGATCAAAATAATGTATGAAGAAGCATGCATACAACTTCATAACATTGGTTTTTTACAAAACATTTTTATTACCAATTCACTAAGATCAAATTAACAAAGTTTTGATTGAGGTATTGGGTTCACCAATTAAAGAATTACTAACAATTATCGTCCACTATACCGTACTTTTGCATAAGCCCTAAAGCTTAGTGTTTCGGGTAATCATAGTGAAATTGTAGTCAATTCACCCTTAAGATGATATTGCTCGTAAAATAGTGATATAGGTAAGTCTAGATCGGCACACAAGCGGTTGTAGAGAACCTGTAGTAGCGAGATCTTTAAAAACCCCTCTCTACAAGCACATTGTATGGCGATTTCGGTCCGCCTTTCACACACTATTGTACAAAAACATCAATCAACTACACTTTGTAAATTTGACTCTTAAAACCAAAACAAATTTCGCCATTTATTTAGTCCATATTATTTTTTATACAAAAATACCCTTTTTCGTTTATAAACATGTCTAACACAATTAAACAAAAAACAAGTAATTTAAACAAAAAATAAACAACTAAATAAAAGATATATATCATAACCATTAAATATATATAAAAACATGTAGCCACATGCAAACTTAATTCGATAATCCTATTAAAAATCAATTATAGGTTTTAATAAACACATGATTGATTCCTTAATATTGTAGTCTTCCCCAATTCGACATCTATCAATTAATTTACATGTAAAATCTTAACAATTAAAAATATATATCATTGAATC
The DNA here is from genome assembly GCA_014162995.1 of Artemisia annua. Lineage (NCBI taxonomy): Eukaryota > Viridiplantae > Streptophyta > Magnoliopsida > Asterales > Asteraceae > Artemisia > Artemisia annua. Next base: position 18,052 of record LBNU01024744.1, on the reverse strand, counting down.
CATGCTAAACATGCATGTTTTCATGGATTCCACATAACAATTATTGCATATAGTCACAAGAACGTTTACATAAACACATAAACATGTTTCTTAGGGTTTCAAATCAAATTAAAGATCAAAATCTAAAAACCCTAAAATTAAAAAAAAAAAAATTCGATTAATATAAAACTTAGGTTTTTGATTTTTAAAAACCCTAAATCTAAAAACATGCATAAAACCAAACATAATTCATTTTTTATGTGTTTTGGTAATTAATTACACATTATAATGGCTCATGATGCCACTGTTGAAATTTTATACTTATGTCATACATATATAAATAAAAGCATCAAGTAAGCATAGCGGAAGCAATTAGGATTGTATAATGCATAATTAATTAACCAAACATTAAAAGTAAACGTACCTTTTGATTCTCGCCCGGACAAGAATCAATTAGAGCAAATCTTCAATTCAAGAACCCTAATTAGGGTTTATGTGGATTATAAGAATTACCCCTTACCTTTTTGTAATTCAATCCAAGAATCAAATAATAGTGTGTTTGATTCACGTTCTTGTACACACGTACTTAAACAAGTTAAAGTTATGCAAGTAATAATAAAACAAGAACACTTTTGAGCTTCAAAAAATTAGAAACCCTAAGGGATTAGGTGTGTTCGATTTTTGCAAGAGAAAGAGAAAGAAAAACACCAAGAACTATGTGTACAAGAGATGAGAAACAATGATCCTTGGGTTTGTTTATATAGTGTTAATAATTTGGAGCTCAAGGCACAAAGGAGGTGCCCCTCCCTTCTTGGCCGATCGGTTTGGAACCCCCAAAGGGTTTCCGGAACCTTCTTGACTTTCCAATTATTCACACATAAAAACTTTCCCTTTCTTCGTCTAACGGTCGTTAGCCTTTTCTGTTAAATGTCTAACGATCGTTAAGTGTTTACGTTTAATTAATAATTAATATAACATTTATAATTAATTATTAATCTTTAACTTTCATACGTAAAGTGTGCAATCCCGTGATCTCGAGTTCGATCCTAACACACATCTATTATTTTATCGTCTATAAAACTAACATACTCTCCTTCAATCATGGTGTTCCTATTCCTTCTAAGCTAACTGGTGTGCATTCTTTTAACTCTATTGCTAGTATGCATTCATTCATTGCTTCACATACCACTAAAACCACACTACATATATGGATAATTGACAGTGGAGCCACAGATCACATCTGCATCTCACTCACTTTAATGCATAACACCACCACACTCACCACACCTATCACTGTTTCATTACCCAATGGTCAAACCAACAAGGTGTACATCACTGGATCTGTCAAACTAAGTCCCTCACTCACCATATACAATGTTCTTTACATTCCAACCTTCACATATAATCTCATTTCCATTAGCCAACTTCTTCACAAGACACTTTTCTCAGTAACTTTTACACATAACAAGTTCACTTTTCAGGGCCATGATGGAAGTACTACACATGGCACACTTCATGGAGGACTCTACCTACTCAACACCACATCAAATCCAGCCACTTCACATCCTGTGATTCTCTCAAGTTCAAGCAAACCACATCTCTGGCATGCTAGACTGGGCCACACACCACTATCCACAATCAAACAAATTTCCAATTTATCTTTTGTTAGGTCACCATATTAGTAAACACAAGTATTCAAATGAGAGAAATGAGATGAGAAATAGACTTGGTTGATTAAGATCAATATGAAAGATGAAAGAACAAGAGTTTCCTTAAGATATGAAAATAACCAACAATATTAAAGAGTTACATAGTGTCCTATTTATAGGAGAGGGATAGGGCAACACTTCCTTCCTTCCCTATCTTCTATGTCGTGGGCTTTCAAGGCCCATTGGACACTTATTGGACTCGTATTATAACCATACGAGTATTAAGCTAAAACATAAATAAAAGTGATAATACTAGCAACCTATTACATTTATTGAAATGACCGAGACTTGACTGAATAGTTGAAAACTATGATCCTAACAATCTCCCCCTAAGGATCGGTCATGAAGATTTGTTGATGGATAGAACTTTGTCACGGTCATCGAGGTTGCTTTGAGACGTCTTTTGTTCTTCAAACTGTGAATGTTAACTTTGATAGCTTTAGACGTCTTCCAAAATGATAGTTGTAGAAATATATCATCGTTCTTTGATCTTTGTCTTTGTTGATGTGAAAACGATAGATGAAGTAGTAATCCGCCATTCGTCACTTTTCGTCTTTCCAAGGGATTCGCTCCGTTCCAACATGCTCATACATCTTTAACGGTGTTGTTGTTATGCATTCTTAGCTCTTATGTCTTTAGTGTTGAAGATTCATGATTTTGAGGTAGAATCTTTCTTGTTGAAATGTGATAAGGCTTTGAGCTTTCATCGGCATTCTGATGTATGTATGAGCACGTGGAAGTTGGTGTTCAAGACAGCATTTGTACCTGAAATAAGACAGTTAGCAATAAAACAACCGGTACTTACAGGTTTGAACTAGAATTCGTCAACAGCATATTGTGAAGACTCCTTCTAATTCGCGCCAAGGCCGTTCCTAATCGGATACCCCGTAAGGAGCTTACACGGGCACAACTAAGTACACCCACGATTAGGTGAGTCGCTGGAGATCACCCCACGACTGTAGACCGTTTGATGCCATCGTAAACACTAAGCGTAACCCACAAGGAATTACCGAAGTGACCTGCTGTCAGGGCTGTTTGATGTTGACCCTGGCAGGATTTCCGTTCAATCATTTGAGAAATACCTAAGTAAATCCCTCATGAACGTTCTAGGCAGATTGCTAAGATCTGCGAAGGACTCGATAATTTACAGTTGGTGTCCATTGATGTAAGACAACCAATGTAAGATTACTAAGTGTTCCTAAGAGATCTTTGATGTGTCTCGTGGCTCTAGACTCAATTAGTGCAACTTATGGTTTCCTATGCGGAGATTGGGGCAGGGTCTCCTGTTTCAATATCAACCAACTCTAAATAGAAGGTCGATAGATTACAACGGTTCCCCGTGAGAATGAAACAAGCATCTTTTGAGAGATACTCGAGTGGCTAGAAGGTTAAAGTGCATGCGTCACTGGGTCCATGACGTCTTTTATCTTCAATACCGGTGTCGCCTTAGCAACAACCAGTAGCATATGAATTGAACCCGGTGTCTGCCCTAAGGTTGAATAATTCGGAGGGCTCATTTCTTTTCACCCTTTTCATAATGTTTCTTTTTAATTCTTCAACCCCTTCTTTCTCCGTTTCATTCATTTCTCCTTTTTCGAATCATACCTAAGGACTTCTAAATACTAACTATTGGTGATGTCCTTGGGTAGATCCCTCCGGTTTAGGCGGATCATAGGACGGTTATTCCTAACCTTAGTCACCTTATAACTCCATGACTATCCTAGTGATGCCTTTTGAAACCATTCATTTGAAAATCTCTCAAAGTGTTTGTGAATAAAAAACATTTTATAACACTTTGAGGGTTTTATTTTCTTATGAAATACTCCCCCTCCACATGTGCTTATGAATATTTTGCGGAAAATAACACATGCGGGAGAAGTTAGCACTTTAGAATTGATCCACTCTTAATAGACATGTACCCGAGGGACACGGTTACGTTGCTTAGTTAAAGGGATGCATTGTCAGTTTTTAGGTGACAACTAGCCCTAATAACTACCTTGAAGTTGTAAACATTCCATAAAGGAAGTTAGACCCGTCAAAGTAACGTCTAGAAAGAGTTTCTCGAAACGGTACAATCTACTCGGATAAATCCTTTCGAATACTAACGGTTTTTGTTTCGTCAATTCTTGGGTCAATTCTGAGTCGAGCTCGAGTGAGATACAACTTTGCCACATCATATTTTGATCATTTTCTTCTTCTCCCCCTCAAAAATAGCATATCAAATGTTGTTTTTGCAAACGATTTTGATTAAAATATGCTTTTTGAGTCTTATGGGGAGTTATCATCAAAGATTTGAGATTTTAAGAACGATGTTTTGGTACAAGTACTCCCCCTCAACTTGTGGATACTCATTGAGGTGAAATACTTGTCTTTTGAGTAGAATTGTGAAAATCTGAAAAGTTTGATAAATTCTACTCAAAAGTAAGAAGCCTTCGCTCCTTATCTTAGGATTGTAGCACTGAAGCGTACCACAGGGTCCTTTCTTTACAAGGTATGGGTTGTGCACTGTTATGTGTACACAAGCCTTAATAATTCACAATAATCAAGAATGAATTGGAAATAATGAAAGGTTATACCAAAAGCTTAAGTCTGAGATGAGGTCAAGGCATTGAAGTCGGTGAACTTTGCATTGGGCCTTTGAAATGTCAGGATCGGAAACGATGGACGAACCCCGATATAACTTTCCAGCCTCCTGATCTGTTCCCTCCGGTTGAGCCTTTCTTCAATGGCATGGATGAAGTTCTTTACCATTCTTCTTGTGCTAGAATTCCAACGGGTATTCTTTCCTTCTTTTACTTTGTTCAGATCGTCCGTCAATCTCCCCACTAGACCATCACGAACTCTTTGCAAGGTAGCATCACAGAACTTATGAAGCTCGTCGAACCGCATGAACCGTAGCTGATTCTTTGAGTTGAGGTAGGTAACCCCGAACTTTGGTTTTTGGAGAATCATTAGTTGAGATGCGTCATGTAGTTCTTCGATCATGAGTTGTGGTTTGGTCAAGTTGAGATGATTCTGGTAGCTTTCAACACCTAACTGTAGATCTTCTACACGTTCACGGATGATCAGTTGTCTGATGTACATGAGCAAGGAAGAGATGAAGTTGTACTGAGTTGACGTTGGGAAGCCCCTCATTCTTCCTTGAACTTTCTCCAGATACATATCTTCTACGTCATCTAGATAAAGATGTGGGAAATCGGCTTCACAAAACTTGTAGAGCTGTTCGTCTTGCCTCTTAACCACTATTTCCTTCATGTAGACATAATCAAACCGTTTATCTTCCAGGATTTGCATGATTGCGACGATTCGGCCTTTGTTCTTCACATCACCGGATGTACGTTCACGTCTGTGAGTGTAGCCGAGCTTTCGTCGTTCTGACCAGTTCTGAATTCCAAACAAAGCGTCTCTGTTGTATTCCACAATAGAGTTGCTGAAAATAGGAGCGGTTTCTTCAATGTTTGGAACCTCATAACGAGCAGCTGGTACTGAAATCCTTAATGAAGACTTGTAGCGATCTTTGGAAGCTTTGATGTCGTGTTGCAGGTAGCGGAGATCATAGTTGAAGAAGAACCGATACGGAATTCTAGGCTTGTCAGCAAAGCCTTGAAGAGGTAAAGGTTTTGTCCAGTCGGTGAAGTACGGTTCGTTGTGTTTTCCATGGGCATCGAAGTTGCTTTCCGGATTAAGCCAATCAAAGGAGTCTGATAAAGCTGATGCAATGTTCTGCAAATGGTAGTCCAGCTCTATTTTGTTTCCTGATCGTGCCTTAAGAAAGTCACGAGCATCCTTGTTGATTCGCCTAAGTTCAGCTTTCGTCACTTTTTCCAGCTGAAGACCCGAAAGAATACTCTGAGCGTATTGTAAAGTGTTGCCCGGGAGTGGTTCTTCGGTTTCAAGCGGTGGATGAGCTTTAATCATTGTAGTGACCCATTCAGATTCAGGAGCCTCAGGAGCATCTAACCATGTAAAGCGTTTGGTTTGCTTCTTCTTACTCTTAGACTTGTCGGTCTGAGTTGTTGATGATATTCCAGCTTGTGGTTCAGGAGATTCAGTTTGAATGAATTCATGTTGTGGTTCCTCCTGTTGATCATCTTGCTGAAGCATGAATGGTTCTTCTGCTGCTGTAGGTCCAGACTTGGGTGCTGAACTTTGTGGTTTGCGGGTAGAAGTCTTAGATGCTGGTGGTTGTCTGGATGATGATGGTTTGCGGCTAGACTTGGATCTTTTGCTTTGTGAGTCTTTGTCCGGATCATCGTCTTTTCTTGGACGTTTGCGTGTACCAGCGGCTTCTTTACATGACTCTGTTGCCCTCAGGGATTCAAGTAATGCAGCTTCTTCATCAGTCTTTTCTACCTTTTCAGCAAGTTTGGAAGCTAACAAAGTTTCCAGTTGTTCCACGGTTAAATCCACAGGCTCAGTAGGAGGCCTGTTCGTTTGCAGATAGAAAGGAGTTGACTGAAGCGTTTTGACGATGTTTTTACGAATCCTGATGTCTAGCTCATTTCTGATGGGTTTCAGCAGTTCAGACAACTCTGGAGTTACTGTAGATACAAGATTTTCACCCAAGTATTCTTTGGTGTAGTCTTTGATCATCTCTTCCATATCTGCTGTCATGTACTTGTCAACTTGAGCTTTAGTCTGCATTAACTCCTGTACTTTATCAGAGAGCTGAGTAACCAGTGTAGTCATTTTCTTCATTTGGTCTTGAAGATCACCATCGTGTTGTTGTGGTGTTCTCCTAGTCCTTGAAGATCCCGCAATATGCTTTGCCCGTAAAAATGCTTTTGTAGTTCTCAGACTGGCTTTCTTCATTCTTGGTCTTTTTGCTTTTGGTGGTGGTGGTGGTGGTGACTGGTCTGATGATGATGATGATGATTCTGCTTCTCTATCTGATTCAGAATGAGGTGGAGATGGATCTTTAGGTGGAGTACCTTGAGGGATTGGAGGTCTTTCCGGTGTCGGAGACCTATCTTTTGGCGGTGATAGCATGTCGGTGTCGAAGAATTGATCATCTTGATCTTGATCATGGGGTTGATCATCAAGATTTTCTTCTGCCGGTTCCTCTGAGGTTTTCTTACTCAACTCCTCTTCTTCCTGACCTTTGGCTTCGATCTCTGGAATTGTTGTCTCAGTTTCCTTTTGTTGTTCATCTGTAGCCTCTTCTACTCCAGCGTCTTTCATGATAGTGTTACCCTCAGCATCCTTTTCCAGTTGTTCTGTTGTTGTTTCAGTTGCTGTTGGAGGTATCACTGTGCTGCTAGAACCACCTTCTCTAGCTTGGAGTTCAAGTTGTTGCTGATGAGCTTGTTGCAATTGAAGGTTGAGACGAGCAGCCAATTTGAGCTTTTTCTGCTCTTCCTTTTCCAGGTATCGGGTGTCAACGATTATGCTTTTCAGCTTGCCTTTGTCAGTTGAAGGTTCAGATTCAGGTTCCACAGTTTCTTCATCATCATTCCCAGGTTCACGGATGACAATTCCTTTTCTTGGTTGTTGTTGTTGCTCATGGAGAGTTTCTAAACTTAATTGTTTTGCCAGTTCGAGTTCAGGATCCTCTTGAGCAACATACCTTATTTCATAGTCCCCTCCTTCATCTGTGTCGGTTTCGGTTTCAGAGCCAAATTCTGACCCACTAGCTTCTGATGGTGGTGGTGATGGTTCAGGTGTGATGACTTTCTTCTTGATGACTTTTCGTTTCGGGGCTGCAGCAGGCTTAGACTTTGGTTGTTTAGGAGTTTGAGTACTACTGGAGCTTCCAGACTTAGCACCTCTCTTGCTGCGAGTCTCCCTTATGTATCTGGGAACTTCTTCGGTTTCAGAAATGCCTACTCTCCCAGCTTTGTAGGCTAAGTCGTAGATTCGGTAGTTCGAAGATGCAAGAATCTTGTCATTCAGAAGATTGTCAGGTATTCTCAGGCCTGTGGTCCTTGGAGTGAACTGAATGGACTTGACGAAAGCAATCTTGTCATCGTCCACAATGCTGTGCTTTGGTTCGGTACGGTCAAACATCCTTTGGCGAAACTCAGGAGTTTTGCCAACGAGGTAGTCAATGAGCATTTTGGTGAACCTTAAGAAAGGAATCATGGTTCGACCAGTAGTACGGATCTGAAAGATGATGTCGCTCATGATTGGATCTGCAAAGTCAATGTTGGCCTTGCTCATCATCCCCCAGAATACTTGCAGATGGGATAGTCGGGGATGTTCATGACCACTCTTCCGTCCCGTGATAGATCTGATGATAAGCATGTAAAATGTTCTCCAAGGTTGAGGTAGATACTTGACGTTGAACTTGGACAGTATAAGCCTGGAGGACTCTTCTGTATCATAACCAAGCTCAATCATGTAGTCGAGTACTTCAAGCTCTGTCAACATCGGTTCATATTCATTGGAAGTAGGAAGCATTAGAACCGTCCTGAGAACATCTAGATCAACTTCGTATTCCTGTTGTTCTAGAGTGACCTTGAATGAAGCATCATCCAAATTGACCTGAGCAGTGTGCCAGAACTGGTGAATGTAGAAGGTTGGAACAGAAGCAGACTTCGTAAGCATGCTCTTGCACGGATGTGCCAATAGAATGTCTTTGACGATCCGGCAAGAATCTTCAGTAATCCTGAGCTTGTTGAAGTCTAAACGAAGATTGTTCTTGCCAAGGGTCACATGGTAGTCAGCTGGAACTACTTCACCAAGTGTTAAAAGTGGAAGATTCTGTACGGGTACGTTTTCTGCTTGTTGTTGTGGTTGAGCCATTGTGAACTGAAAATATGATGTCATAAGATCAAACATTCAACTTGTTAGTTTGTAAGTTAATGTATGAGTTTGATACTTAAGACCATTTCATTTTGCATGCAAGTTTCATTAAGCTCGTGAGATGTTTGTTATGACGATGATAAATTGTATGTAATCTAAGACGTAACGTTAAACATTTAAAACACATTATGCAACTTAAGTACATCTAATAGATTATACAAACACTAAACATCCACAAGATATTAATGCAATGGCCACATACACATGAATACAAGTCCACAAGAATACAACTTAGTTTTTATAAAGTTTACATGTTATACAAACTTTTCAAAAATTATTCTAAGTGTGATCTCAATAACTTGTAAATCTGTGTTCTCGATAATTCTCCAATTCAGTGTTCTCGATAACATTTTTATTGAGAGTTCTCGATAACTTTCAAGCTTGAAAGATCTCGATAACTTACAAACCAAATGTTCTCGATAACTTTGAAAAGATTTCGATAGGCACTGTTCACAGAATCTCGATAACTTTTGGGTTTTCGAAAACTTCAAGGATCTCGATAATTTTCTTCGAAATCTCGACAAGTTATAAAAGATCTCGATAACCTAAGTTAGAGGTTTTCGATAACTTATCAAGAATTTCGAAGAAAGTTCTCGATAACTTTGATTTATCGAAATTTCTTATACAAGAAATTTCGAGATTGCATGAAGACGTACGTTTGATGAATATTGTTGTTTCCTTGAGTGAACCTGATGCAGTTAAGTACAAAAACAGAGTTAAACACATAAACATCAAACATTTA
>LBNU01024739.1:9248-41573 GCA_014162995.1 Artemisia annua | reverse complement strand
TTTTTTTAATAATAACTAACGATATTTTTTTTAAGCAGTGAAACTCTATAAAAAAAAGAAAGAAATTATGTATATGTTCTTGAACAGACATAAGCCAGAAGTTGGAATGAATATACTCGTTAGCTAATCAACCCTCGTAAATGATGGAGAATAAATGTCAATCATGGAAGCATTGATGTTGTCTACTGTGTGTGTGTGTGTGTGTATACACACACCTACTCAACTATATATACATACATACTAATTATTCATGGATCTTAATCTCAACTAGTTCGGACGGTGTAGCTTGCTTTTCAATCTCTTCTTCTTCATCTACAACTTTACTATGTCCACGCAAAAGGGAAAGTTCAGACGAAACAATAGCGCCTAAAGTCACGATTCCCATAAATATGAACAGTACAATAAAACTTTGAACATCAAGACTTTGTGGAAGTGGTTGATTAGGTTGTGGTTTATTGCGAGTAGAGAACCCAAGATATTTCTTTTTCATTTCCATCATAGTTTCACTCTCGGTCACATTTATCACAGCCCTAGAGAAGGTTTGCAATAAAGGACTGCCAATCGCGAAGGCCTGGGATATTAAACACATGAAGTGAGAAAATGTATTCTTCTATGTTTGTATTTCATAATGTAACAATTTTTTAAAATCTAGGGAGTGAGAAAGTGAGAATTGAAGAGACTCACAAATGCAATTCCTGATTCCTGATTTATAGGCCCGAATTTCATATATTCAGACCCATACTTGGAAAGAAAGAGATCAATATAAGGGAGCTCATCGAAAACAGCATTAACGCTACCATTGGACAAAGCATTTTTAAAATCTTCATAGCTTTTGAGAGCTGTTAGTTTCTCGCCAGAGCAATTGTATCGTTGAATTATCAAATCCTTAATAAAGGAACCACCTTGGTACCCAGCGTTTTCATAACTTGTGGGCAACCTGGGACGCAGTTGATCTAGTGTCAACCATGATGATAAAGTAGCCGTGAAAATCTGAACTACTATGAATATCATACATAACCACATAACAAGCACAACTTTTGAGCACCTGTTGAGTATCTTTCCTGCAAACAAACAAATGAATGAATAAAACTCTTGGACACCCTTTTATTTCTTGAATGGTGATGTTGTAATCGAAAAAAGTACCTTCATGGAAGAAGAATGTTGAAATTGGAAACCATATGACCATCACTAGTTGCCTATAGAGTGGGCTTGCAAATTTGGGGTTGCTAGCACGGTATTCTAAGATTGCAAGCGCAAAACCTGTTATGATACTTGCAAAAATTATTGTGATCCATAGTCTTGGTGTAAACGGTCGTAAGAACGTCCATAGTGTTTGGTTCCATTCATGAGTAGCACGAACAAGCATATAAACTTCAGCACTAAGATAGGGGATTGTAAAGTCAACGTATCGAGCTCGATTTCCTCTAATTGTTGTATCCCCCGCCACAGCCTGGCAAGTCTGCAAGATAGAATAAAATTTTAATACGTTACTTTCTGCGTAGTTGGGTCATTTTCCAACTAGTAATATCAACATTTAATAACAAACAGAATATATACATTTTACATTTTCATACTTCGTTATTAATCATTCTATTAACAATAAAATAAAAATAAATAATTTACTATTGAAATGATAAATATACAAGGCCGGCTCGAGGGAGGTGCAACCCGTGCAATGGCACAGGGCCCCCTTTTTCCTAGGGCCACAAATTTTCAATTTCATCGGTTATACTATTATGTGTATACCAAGTTTAAAAGCCTAAATATCATATTCCCACTGTTTTTTGTTGGCTAGCTAACATGAGGCTAATATATTGTAATAAAAAAATGTATCCACAGACCACAGTTAATAACCAATATCCAATTTAGAAAAGAAAAAAATGGACAAACTGTCTTCCATTGATCAATTTAAGTGATTTTTATTCAACTCTATCATGAACATCAATATGTTTTACCATGTTACAAGAAATTGGCTTTCTGTTCGCCGGTAATTATGTTCAAATTTTTTGTGTTTAACGGGGCCTCTTATGGTTATGGCACAGGGCCACCGGAATTCACGGGACGGAGCCTTTTTTTCGTTACAAAATTAATGGTCCAAAGAGGACACGAAACAATAAAGACTCCGCTGCACACAGAAAGTTACAATGTCTAAGCCGTGACAAATAAAAATTTATGTTACTACTATATATCAGGCCCTGCATATATTAAGAAATATGTATACCTGGCCTTCAATGTGCTTTAGAAGTTGATCATAGGTTCCATTCATCTCGCCTTTGTCATTGATGAAAGGTTTGAAGATAGGTTGAACGTTGTACGGCAATAACTGTAAGGCATAACAGAATATCGCTATAGAGAATCCTCCTTCAACTTCATTATATTCATTGACTTTAACGAACTCAGTGAAGCCGTTTTTTTTGGGCACCCACACAACCAATGTTGGACATGGACTTTTCTCTTGCTTCGTTGTGTTCCAGTTTGGCCCTATGATGTCTTAAATTTACATAAAATGATTAACCAAAATCAACATGTATTAAGAAAATAAATAAGTAAATAAATTAAATAATAAAAAGTAACCCGTTTTGAGTATTGACATACAAGTGCTTTGCCTCCTGATGTCAGATGATCGTTACTAGATGTCATGCTTTAAAGCGACTAACAAATCATGCACTATATGACAACTGAAGTCAATGATTTGTTACCTGCACATACGTCTACCGGTTGTTGAGCCTGGATAGAGCGTCTTTTGAAGCTGGATGTAAGGATTGAGGCGTCCACTGAAACCACAATGCAACATACACAAATCAGCATATAAAAGAGCTTCCATGAAACAACACGAACTTTGTGTTCCATATGGTCAAGTCACTACTACAAAAAAGCCTATGGACACCCTTTAATAGAGACTGGTTTCAGAAAACCCAGTTCTTATAACTAAAAACAAGGAAGAATGTGAAGTATTAACCGGTCTCAATGATAAAAACATAAAGACACTGTTCATTTAAATTAAAACTAGTCTCACTAATCTCTTTAGCGCCACACTCTTATACATTTCCCAGTAATTTTTTTTCATTTGTAAACTAGAACCTACTAATTTTTTGAACAAAAAACCAACTAATTGACATAGCCAAAAATATCGCCAAAGCTTTTACATTTTTCCTCAATATTCTTAATGTTATTTATTTCATTGAGAGTTATTTAACCGACATTGATATCAAAACTCATTTTTTAGTAATTTTTCTTGTTTGTAAAATTTTGGGTGTATTTTCATAGCCTATCTAATAGGTTGGTAAACTTCAAAATAAACATGAAGTTAGTAATAGTAGCAATAGTNTCAATGGTATTTGGACTTTGTTGAAAACTTATAAGCAACCTTAATAAGCAAATTTGCTACTGGACAAGTAGGACGATTTTTGCATCAGATAGTTAGGTTTTCTTAATTACTTCTTTTGATTACTTAGAAACATGGCTTACAACAAGGTATTGATTGTGATGGAAAGCGGTGTATAAACAAATTTGATTAGTAGTTAATAGTTAAATAATACACAATTAAGAGAACATGTAGCGGAAAAAATAATACGTCAAAACCATTTTCCATATTAGCGATCAAATTACGCTTACTTTGATTGTCATAAATAATACTTATTTGCATACCTTATGATCGGGATGGAAAAAGCACCCGAAACCGACGTACAAAACGAAAACCCGAACCGGTTGGGTCAGGTTTAGGGGCGGGTTGATGGGTTTAGATACGGGTTTGAGTATTGATAAAATAGTTTAGCCGGATACGGGTTCGGTGACGGGTTTTGGTAATACCGATTACCCATACCCATATCCGTTTACCCTAATTTATACTCGCTTTATTGATATTATAATTAACTATAATATATATACATTATATATAATTTCTTCAATTATATTTTTTTATATAAGTATCTCTATTACATATAACACATTTTATTTTGTACACGAACAATTCAAAAGCGTTAAATCGTTTGATACGATACTCATTTTTTTTAACTTTTAATAAAATATATTAGGGTGTTTTCCTTTGTTTTGTCGGTGGATTTTAGTGTGACTTAATCTGAATACCGCCGTTTTGTCCACATAATATTCGACTGGGAAACCGATACCCGCATGGAAACCCGAAAAACCGATGCATAATATTAATAGGGTATCCGACGGGTAATAGGGCTGATACGGGTTTGGATATTATAAATGGGTGCGGGTACGGGTACACTAAAACCCGACCCGTTGCCATCTCTAATCGGGAAGCTATTGCCAATAACATAAGACCAATAATATGATATTTTTATAGTTAGCCCACACTAACACTAAGGGGTTGCTTATTTTTTATTTTTTTTCTTAACTAAGGGTTCTTGTGGATCCCACATCTATATGAGTCTCTTAATTGGGAAAACTTTATAATTTAAGACTTGTGTATATAGACCAACAGAGAAATAGTGAGTCCCGTTTAAAAAAGAAATCCTATTAAATTAATGGGTCTCACTATTCCTTTCCCATAAGTAAAAAAGAAACACACCATAATACTGACTTCAACTGGGTGCTAAAACTTGATCAGTTCTCATGAACGGCACAACGGACCTTGGACCGGACCGAACCGAGAAACCGGACCGGATCAGACCGAACCGGCTTCAGTCCGGTCCTCGGTCCACACTTTACTTCATGTTCGATCCTCGGTCCGGTCAGGTCTTACGTACAATCGACCATTTTGCCTTCTCAGACCGGACCGATCAAAGAATTAAACCGGACAAGACCGACCCAGACCGGACCAAACACATTCGGTCCGATCTTCAGTCTGTGATTCTGGGCTAAATCGGTCACGGTCCGGGTCGGGTTTGACCCGATGCTCACCATAGGGTAACTAGTGCTCTTAAGACTTCAGCCATTGAGAAAGATAAAAACTAATCCCGCCCAAATTTTTTCCCAAAATCAAAATTATACCGCTTCTAGTCTTCCACTCATCCTTTTGCCTCCACTTGCTGTCAACTTCCCATCACCATCAATAATTCCGTGAATCTCGATTTTTTTTTTTGTTGATGTTATCTCTAATTGACTATTTCTCACATAAATCGAACCCCTAAGGTAATTGGTGTTGATTTAATTGTCCTCTCGCAGTTGCCTTTTCGTTTTTCAATCGGAAAAGTAAATAATACCCGATCTACTTAGGTATACAACTCTTTTGAATTTATATTGTGTTAATTTTGGATTGACTTAGATGAATTTTTTTATTTCCCCTAATTATTATTTGTGTTAGGTTCGATTCATTTATAGCTATTTAAAATTTAAATACATGTGTATGTGTTTTTGTGCTTGGGTATGTGATATTGTTCAATTAATGTTGACGTGCTTGGACTTGATTTTTAACATACTCGAATTCAAGCTACTGGTTCCATGCCGAGTACAACCTTTGTGGCATACTTTTAACTATTCTTTTTTAAATTGATTAGCTTTGTGTATGGGAAGATGTTAGGACCTCTCAGTTTGGTGGGGGCTTGGCTTCGCTTACATTATCAGCAAAGTGTAACAATAAAGACTATATTCAAAAAGCTTAACATACATAGATAAATATGTTCCTAAGTGATTAAGGATTCAAGGTTTGAGAACTAAAAAGGGTAACGAAAACATGGTCGTGATCAAAGTTTATGTTTATACAAACACACAGTGATACAACAAGAGAAATATTATAATAAATTTGGGTGACTATTTGGCATGGATGCATATATAGATGGATTACATGGTATAGATATTAATATAAAAACCCTTACATATGAACAATCAATTAAGAACAGATGTAAATTTTATAAATCATTACATAACATTGTGTGCACTAGGAGCATCTTGTAGACCTCAATTTTTTGCATTGTTAGTCTTAGTTTGCGCAATTACAAAACTTCCTTGTGTATCTTCTAGATCTACCAACTTTGAGCTAAATATGAATTTCAAGTGAGGATGATTTTGCTCGTATATTATCACAAATGGGTGAACTTGAAAAAGAAGAACGTGAAAATGAAGAACTCGAATCGGAAGTTGCTGAGGAAAGTGAAGATTTAGACACCACTGTTCTAAGTCACCTTATGAGTTGTACTTCTTTTGAAATAGAGGTTAGAAGTTCAGAGGTGAGATCTTAAGTTGTTAAATGATACTATATCTACTTTTCATACTTGTTTACTGCATTTTTCTTATTGACGTTTTGAAATGGTTGACTGGTAGAGGCAAAGAATGAAAATTCAGCAAGCAAAAGATATATGAAAAATCATACTCAACAAGACGTGCCCAAGTCTTTCTAACTTTCTTCTATTGAAAGTTGAGGGTTAAAGTTTCACTTGCACTTTTTGCAATATGTTGAAATTATTAAATAGCATTTTTTTTTTTTTTTTTAAATTTGCAGCCCAAAGACTCACCGGCTTTTCCTGTATCCCAAGGTTAGTCTGCTGTTAAGGTGCCAACTATTTAGGATTCTACGCATTACAAATAAAAGTGGCAAGATTTGAAGGTTCATGATTATAAAAACATTTTATAGATCGGATCAAAATTGGTCGGGTCAGTTTGGGTTGACCCACTGACAACTTTTGTCTATTTTTAATAGAGCTACAGGACTAGGCGCTATAAGACTTTGGGGCTTGGGAAACTTTCAATCCGTTTGACCCTGTTTTGATTTGGCCTTCTTAATCCGTTTAAAATCAAACACAACCAAAATTGATCCGTTCATATATAATAAATGTGCTTTTTTAGATTGGTCTTTTAATCTGTTTGAAATAAAACACAACCAAAATTGGAACGAGAATCGAACAACACTGGAACGCGAAGCAATTGGGCCTATTGGAGGGGGCGAGTACCCTCCAGCACCCTATCTCTGCCACCGTTTTCGATCTTATTTACTTAATTCTGTAGAATGTCACAGGTCGTAGCTGAGACAACAACCCCAAGCTGAGAGCTTGAGACAACTAGTTGCCCTGCATAAAACGATTAAAAACATTTGTTCTCGAGTTTGGAACTTGGACATGCCTGAGAAAGATGTAAGTGCATTATCCCTATGACATGTAGCTTAACATTGTTTAATCAGAAATACTCACATCTGCAGCTTCTTAGGTCTTAAGGATAAACTCAAGATCAGAACTAGGAGTAATTATGAATTCTGATATCAGACCAGCCGCAAATCCACTATCAAAGCTAGCATAGACTAGAAGAGGTATAGTGAATTCATCTTTTTACAGAAGTATATGGCTTATGTAGTTATGTGTACATGTTTATATTTGAGAAGAATAACTTCAAGACTCAAACTTGTTCAATGATATGTTGTAATCACTCAAACAACATCAGAATGTTGTAACAACTAAAACTTGCTTGTGATATGTTGTAGTGATTCAAACGTGTTCAATGATAAAATGCTTATAAAGTACATGTTTATTGTAATAATACCCTGTAACTATTATTTTAACAGGTTCCCGTTCTTGAATGACATGTGCGATATTTTCATAGTGGTTCAAGTCAGTTGCACAAAGTGAGCTTGTGGTGCCACCTTAAGCTCTTGATCTTCTGATGGGATATAGCTTCCCTGCTTCTTTCAGTTGTGTCAAGTCACTGTTAAATTTGATTTTAGGTGCTGTTTGGGATTGATTGTACAGACGTGTCAAGGACATCGTTGATTTTTATTTAGAGATCAATGAATTTGACATGGTTACTTATCAATGATATATTTTGGTTGGGCGGATTTAAATGTTACACGAAATGCATAATTCATAGGGGCTGTTTGGAATTGCTTATTATATTAACTGTTTATTGGGGTTGCTTGGGATTGCTTTTTGATGAATTGCTTATAAGTGCTGTTTGGGATTGCTTGGTAACTGCTGATAGGGATTTTTGGGATTTCTTTTTTAATTGACTGCTTATAGGGGCTGTTTTGGACCACTTATGAATTGAGTATAAGGGTTGTTGGGTATTGCTTATCAAAACTGCTTACTATAACTAGTTTCGATAAGCAATACCAAATAACCCCTATAGGCAGCTATAAGCAATCACAAACAGTTTTGTTTATAAGTAGTCTCAATAAGAAATCCTACACACCCCTGATAATCAGTAGTTTCAATAAGCAATCCCAAATAGCCTGATTTTTTTTAAAAAAAAAATAATGTTAAAGAGACTGGTTTTCATCACAGACACCGGTCTTTCAAACAGAGACAAACATAAGGGTTTCGTCTATATTAGAAACTGGTTCTTAGCATAAAAAAAGGTCTCAATGCTTCTAATAAAGACTGGTTACAAAACCGGTTTCTTTGTGTTCCAGTCATAGAGATACCCCCTCACAGAGAGTGGTTCCAAAACCACTCTCCATGAATCATTCTAACCTGTCTCCATGCCCTTTTGTGTAGTAGTGAGTATTATATAATATCGAGAAGAGTTTTGTCTTAGTTACTTAGAAGTTTATATAGAAGTTGAGTGAGTATGTGGCGTAGCTTGAAATGAGTTGACTTGTTCTTTAACATTTTAAGTTTTTAAATTTCATCACTAGGGACTTTCCTAGCAGGTTCCTCACAGATGTTAACATTCAAATAGTTGAATTTTATATCCTTTCTTAATCAGGTATATATTTTATCCGCGGGAACTTGTATATCAGCAAGGGAGACCATCGACTAATTCAAACGAGATATTCCCATGAAAGATACTAATTTCCGACTTTGGAAATTCAAATCAATATATTATCTTTAACACATCAACATAATTTATCATATTGACACAAAATTTAGAGTACGCATGCATGTTGATCCTATTAGCAATCAAAAGAGTAAGTTAAGTCGCTCATTTATAATTTTAGCTTAATAGCTCACACGATGGACCTCTCTCTTTTTGGGAAGAAGCGTGATAATAATAGCTTTATTTTATGGCCGCCCCAAGTTAAAAAGAAAGGAGTTTTTGTAACTAGTTAGAAGCTAAATTCAGTCTTCCCCATAACATAAATTTATATGCTAACCAAAAGTTTCACCATTCTAGTATATGGTCTATCATGGTTTCCAGAGAGAAACGGTGAACTCCATCTATAGGAGTCCCGGCCAACCGGGTCCCACACTTTCTGAATTATTTGAACCTAAAATATATACTCCAATATAAATATGAACTTAACAACAATCAACTACAAATACAGAGAACCTGAAAAATCGACCAATATAACAAAGAGCCCGAAAACCACACTGGTGCATGCACTAGATCGATCTAAACATTATAGATCATATAAAGCCCTCCTCAGTCGTTTGTCCAAGTTTGTAAAATATCAAATGGATAATTTCGCTTCTGCTACTATTCACCAACATTTGTGATGAATATTGAATTGGGTTTCATCATGCAATAATTTAGTCTACTATTCATTTGTATGCACAAACTAATCCTTGACGGTTTACTAAAGTAGTTAAACTCAGCCATCAGTTTCTACCATATATCCTAGACGTCCAAATAAATCAAGTAAAATATAATCCTTGTCAAGCAAGTATTAATTTAGGTAAAACATTATCATCAATTGTAGAACATACTTTTGGACTTTATGTAGTGTATGACTTATGTCTATATATGCACCGACTATTCATTGACATCCTAATAAAGTATTTGTAATTTATCATAGCAAAATACAAAACTAATTTCCTCATATACAAGGGACACTTGATTCTTTTGTTTATAATTCAGTTTTACCTTTCATCCAAAGTAAACAAAGACTTTCCAAGATAAGGCTGCCCACAATAAGGAGGGTCAATGCTTTTTTTTTTTCTCTGCCACGTCAGCTTTCTCTCCAGCNAACTAAAAACTTAATAAAACATTAATTTCATTAATAAAACGTAAAGATTACATAAACGAAACAATGCAGAATTAAACAACTAAAAATTAAACGCAAACATTATATGACATAAAACACGATACGGAAAACACGATACGGAAATACATAGCATAAAACACCATTACGGCTGGTGTGCTTCCCATGGATGTGTGTTTCTCAGAATGAACCACACATGTTGATAGTATATCCCTCTCCCAAGTGAACACGACTTCTCCCAGCAGTTTCCAGCAAATGAACCGGTGAACACTCCACCGGAAGCCATATTTCCGGTATTCCAACAACAAGCAAATCAACCGGTGAACAATCCACCACAAAACCAACCTGTTCCACGTGCGTTGACTGCTGAAGAACTGTATGAGCAAGATATGCAAGAAGTGTTACGTGCTGAAGCAGAGGAAGAAGATGAGAGAAGAGCTCGTGAGGAGTACTTACGAGAAAAACAGGCTCGGAGAAACGCTCGTTTTGCATGGCGAATCCAACATGGATTGTCCCGTGTGCCAACGAGTGATGACGATTCGAGTGCTTCGAGTCACGAGGGTTATGTGTCGGATGATTCGTTTTATTGATTCGTAGTTTTATGTTTAATCGTAGTACTTCTTAATATAAGTATATTTAGAATTGGTATATGTGGTGTAAACGGTTTAAGTAATTTTTCTTGTAACCAAACGGATATATATAAAAAAAAAAAAAAAAAAAAAAAAAAAAAAAAAACTTTGAAATCCACTCGGTCGAGGTTGAGACCGAGTGGGAGTATTTTTTTTGGCTTTTCTCGGTCGTGACCGAGTTACAACAACGACGACCGATGGAATTTGGGTCGACCGAGTCGGTCACGACCATTATTGTGGGCAGCCTAATAATGACGTTTAGATATAGCAGTTAGCAAAATAATGAACATTATTTAATCTAAATAATACATATTTGATCGGATTCTAGTTTAATATATTAATTACCACTTGACTTGCTAATTAAAGATTAGATTCATATATATCTTTTAGTAAGTTTTTAACTTGTTTTAAGCTATATATCTAAATAAAATTATTTGACTGTTAATTAAGATGATGAACCTAATTAACTTCCAACTAAACTCATTATATTTATTTTCAAATATGGGTCAGCTTTTTGGGTGCGTAACTGAGATGGTTTTGGAGGAAGAGCTTTACAAGAAAATTGTCATGTTTCTCAAAATGGATGGACACTCTCATAATTCAGCTAATAACATAGTTGTCTACATATCATCACTGGGGCCGGGGGTCGTATAGGCCAATCAGCTATTATCAACATCTTCGAATAAAATATCTAGAAGCATATGCATACATTTAATTTTAATTCCTTCGAAGAACTTAAACTTCCTAGAACTTGCAGACTTAGCTTGGTCTTGTAACATTTCTTTCAGATTCCTATTAATACTCTGACCATTTCTTATCTTCTAAATTAAGCAAAATATCTGTTTTTTAAGAGAAAAAACTAAACCAAACGTCAATTAGGAGTTGAGTGCGACATTTTGAAAAATCATACTTGATGAAAGTCTTATCTGCTTGGTGATTCATCAATTAAAGTTTCAAGAAATTGCATCATATGTACACGTTTCAAGTTCCAAACCATAGAAGAGCATGTTTCATTCTATAGACTCATTCAAGTGTTCATTTTTCATGTAATTGTAATTGTCAAGTCATTGTTGATGAGGTTACTTAGGCTAGTCGGCAAGGCAGTGATGCCTTCACCTTGCAAACCAATCTCACGTGCGATGCCCTTGCCTAGCTCCTCCACTCACGCCCGACGCACTCCTCCCAAGGCGATTTGTGGTGAACGGTTCACCATAAGTGTTACTTGATGTTTTATTATTTTTTATTTTGTGTGTGAGTGTGTGTGGGTATTTAGTGAGGTATATTTATATAAAGTGAGTATTTTAATGAAAAGTGAAGTTAAATATGACCTTGCCCACTAAAAGGAAAGTGGAGGTGAGTGGAAGTGAGAGGAAATAGAAAGTTGATGTAACGCTAAGATGTATTGTGAACTTGTATTAACCTTGCCATCTAGGCTTACCTCACAAATTTGTAACTCCATTTTAGATCTTCATTAATATAATTTCAATTTTGCAAAAAAATAAAGGGATTTGGCCGTACAATAGCAACGTACTTTTCAAAGTGTTCCAATCTAGTGCGCGTACTTTTTTTTGTCCCACTTAATGTAACGAACTTTTAACTTTTGTTCCAATCTACCCATAAGGTGACTGGCAACCGGTAAAAAAGTTTGAAAACCTGCTATCATCATCATATGTGGCATTTTTTATTAATTAAAATAAACTTATAACAAACCCCACACATGACACACCCCACACTGCGCTATATTTATCTTATAGAACCATTCAGCAACTAGCACCATGTAGATCATCTAGCAATTCATTGATTGCAAATAGGAAATTTATCCTTTATGCTGGCATCATTCAGTGCTCTACGGACTACAGTCAATGCACAACCTTTAAATCCTATCATTTTACTAAAACTACATGAAATGCATAGGGACTAGAATCTGGAGTGTCTAGCTAAAACTGGTCTTTTTGCAGCAGATGAATAGTAAGCAATATGTTCTCACTTTCCCCTTGCAAGCCAACTGAGAAATGACAGCTGAAGTTTAGAAAATCAACTCTAACAGGCACTAATGTATGCGACCACTAGCCGACCTCCTTGATAATTATTTCACAGTTCACATTCTCGAACTTAGCTAGAATACTGCCTCGTTAAGAAAATCATTCAGAGAAAAGCCCATCCCTGAGATTTTCGAATTCCTGTGGTACTTGTACATGTTTCACTATTATACGTTTCACCTGTTGGATCGATTTTGGTCGCAAATTAAGCAAAAGGACTTACTCTATGAATTCCTACCGTTCTATGATTTTGAGGCCATCCACAAATCAGGATGCTGTTCATGGCAATAACAATGTTTATGGCGCACTAGAATCGAGGCTTGGCATTCCAATGTTCTATGGTAGTGATGTTGTTCATGGCAATAACAATGTTTATGGCGCAACTATTTTTCCTCACAATGTTGGACTTGGTGCTACCAGGTGATTGTTTTTTTCTTTGTAAGTCAAAGGCTACCAGGTTACATGCATTGTTTATTTTGGACTGCAGAATACACATACACTGATAACAGGGGTTGCTTCTTTGACGATGATATCAATTGGATGAGGAGGAAGACATTATCAATTATAATGAATTAGAGTTAGGGTTTATGGAACAATTTGGGGAAGAACAAATGGTGGTCCAACTTACGGAGTATTATAATAGGGTATATAGTGGAACTCCAACGTGGCAGTGTTGTAGGGAAAAAATTTCATGTTAGCCGGTAAACAAGTTTCATGGGGTAGATTAGTACAAAAGTTGAAAGTTCGTCACATTAAGTGGGACAAAAAAAAGTACGCGTACTAGATTGGAACACTTTGAAAAGTACGTTGCTATTGTACGGCCAAATCCCAAAAATAAAATAAAGTATTGTCACATCCGACTTTATGTTTTTTAAGGTTCTTTTGACAAAACTTGTAACATTTGTTTTACGACCAACATTGACATGCATGTTAATTGGTTTTAAGAAAAATGGAAACATCATATATGTGCATTGCCATCCCATGGATTTTGATATCCCGGTGTCATCATCACAAAGAGGCCATTAAACACACACAAAATACACATGTATCACTAGTGCGTGAACTAATTAAACTCAAGACTCATATTGTGTATATATAATAGAAGTGCATGGAATTTTGTGGTTCTCGTCTAGCGGTGGCCCTTAATATGTGCCGTTGTGGGCATGGCATTTGACTTTCTAAGCGGTTTTTTTTTATTTTTTATTTATTTATTTTTTTATTTTTTCAAATAACAGCGGTTTGTCTAACCAATGCCCTCAAGACATTTAAATAAGAAAATTTTATGCTTATAAAATTAAAAATCATAATTAATTAAAGTAATTTATAAGTTTAATTAATCCGTATCAAATGCATTTTTTATTTTTTTTATTTAGAAAGAGTTCAGGAAGAATTAATGCACTTTAACCGATGATCTAATGCACTTGTTAGTCCCAAAAACAATTAATGCTGCGAACGTATAACAAGAAATTGTCGATACAAGATTTATATATTGCCAAAACATCAAGTTCGTGATCATTTATTAAGAGGATATAAGAGTTGACTTTGTATAATATTAAAAGTCAACACATGAAGTTAAATTAAATTCTTGTTTGTAATCGTTTGTTCATTACAAATTTGGTAAATATCTAAATTTTGTTCAATAAAATCTTAAACAACTCGTTTGCAGAACAATCGAAGGAAAGATGACTTTGTCGTACATTACTAAATACCCATTTCTAATACACCCCAAAGCCATCAGAAAGCTAATTAATGGAACTTCATGTGTACTAACTACTCACCATGGACCTAGATCAAAAAGAGAACAAAAACCATCCTCTTGAAATTGAGAGAACACCATTGACCAGCAACCCAAAAACTACACGTTTGAAACTTTAAAAGAAATCATGGAGATTATGTGCTCCATTTGATTCATAATAAACTCTGAAATCTTTTAATAGACCAAGGTGCTCTTCTGATCTCCCTCACACCGGCTTGACGGCCTTTAGTTACCTATTAATTAATCATGAATCTGAATCTGAACTTGTTCGGATACTACAACTTGCTGTTCTTTTAGCTCTTCTTTTAGAGTTCCAGCTTTATTATTTCTACGCATCAGGGAAATTTCTGATGTGATAATAGCGACTATTGTTATAATTGCCATGAGCACAAACAATCCTATAAAACTCTCAACATCGAGACTTTGTGGAAGGGCTTGAATATGTTGTTTTTTATGATCAGAAGTAGAGAAACCTAGGTAGTTTCTTTTCATTTCCATCATAACTTCACTTTCAGTGACATTGATGACTGCCCTAGAAAAGTCCTGCAATAAAGGACTTCCACGAGGGAATGCCTTCGATATCAAACATATGAAGTCAGAGAATTCGTTCTAATGTACGAAGAATAGTAAGAAACACACATAGTGACAGGTAAAACAGTGTATGAAGAGAAACGAGAATCACATATGTTTGGAATAATTACGTAACATTCTGGATTAATGTTCACTATTGGAGATTTCTACAATATTTTTCCGACAACATGCAATCTCATTCTCAGGGTTGAGAAGTGCGATTCCAATAGATGCTCGATTTTTAATGCTGAAATGAAGGATTTATAGAACAAGTTATTCAATAGTATCATAGACACAGCAATGTGGTCTCAGGCTAGCTGCTAGTAGCTGCAAAAAGGTGATCTAAAGCTGGCACGATTGGATGAGTCATCGATCTGTTTATTTCGTGTATTTAGGTTAGTTAAGCTGTTTTCACCCTGGAGTTGTTTCGTACTCTCCAGCTGCTTGCATTTTATGAAAGGCGAAGATAATATTCTAGAAGCATGCTAGCAAAACAATTAAAGCGGGAAAGCTAAATAACGTACCAACATATTATTATCCGATTACAAAGGATACGTACTCAGGTTGCAACACCAATCAGTTTCACCTAGATTTAATTATGTGCAGTATATTTAGTTTCGGTTTGTTTTATAAATTAATTATTAGCGATTCTATCGTGATTATAGTTCACTTACAGTCCAAGTTAAAGGCTAGGGTTGATATTTAGTTGGAAGATTACTTGTTTCAGTGAAAGTACAGTTTCATTATTAGTTTTCTAATTTAATACGTAATAATGAGGTTATCTCACCATGAGTATTACTGTATTACTAGTTCAGATTAGAGTTATTGTTACGCTACCATATGAGTAAAATATAGTATACACTTATCAGCTTTCATCCATTTAATATCCAAAAGGATTTAGCCATTTAGGGTACACAGAACGAATATCCCCGACCCCGTATGTACTAGTTCAGTATATAATATTTTTCTAATATTCTTGAGTAATAAGGATCCAGCACGTTTTCTCATTTTTGACTTTCGAACAGCATAATAGTCACTTTATTAAAAAACACTTAACTACAGATCCCGAATCTCATGTAAAAGGAGAAAATATAAGAGAAGAGAAGAGACTCACAAATGCCATTCCGGGTTCCTGGGTTATAGGTCCAAATTTCATATACTCAGACCCATATTTGGAAAGAAAGATGTCGATATAGGCGACCAGATCAAATACTGCATTTACGCGACCATCGGACAAAGCATTTCTAAAATCTTCATAGCTGTTAAGAGCCATAAGACTTTTTCCAGAACAATTGTATTGTTCCATTATAAGATCTTTTATAAAAGAACCACCTTGATATCCAGCTTTTTCAAAACTTGAAGGCAATCTGGGACTCAGTTGATCTAGTGTCAACCATGAGGACAGAGTGGCTGTGAAGATCTGCAGTACTATGAATAGCATACAAAGCCACATAACAAGCACAACTTTAGAGCACCTGTTGACTATCTTACCTGCAAAAAGAGAACTAAGAAATTAGTTAATCTACTTAGATACAATTTGTTGTCTCGCTCTATCCCCCTCTTTTTCATTTCCCCGCCTAAAGAGATGCATCGAATATCTACATTACAAAAGTTCTTGAGCAAGGAAATGTTGATATGTATCTACGTAAAAATATCTATATATGTATCTTAATGTATGTACCTTCATTGAAAAAGAATGTGGAGATAGGAAACCAAATGACCATAATGAGTTGCCTATAGAATGGGATTGCTATTCTATGGCTGTCAGCACGGTATTCCAAAAATGCAAGCGCAACTCCGGTTAATATATATGCCCACACTAATGTGATCCATAGTCTAGTAGTAAAAGGTCTTAAGAAGGTCCAAAGGCTCTGATTCCATTCACGTGCAGCACGCACAAGCATGTAAACTTCTGCACTCAGATAAGGAATGGTAAAATCAACGTATAGAGCTCGGTTTCCTCGAATAGTAACATCTCCTGCTACCGCCTGGCATGACTATAAGATATAAAATTACGAAATAATTCAGCTTATCTTTGATACATTCGAGTGAAAGTTTTTTGACTGTTATGTATGTGTTATTATATAACAATGATAAACTCAAAATAGCATATCTAAATTCGAGGGGTAATGGAAAATACCCAAATTTGTTATTTGAATTTCGAAATACTATCTGGGGATCCATCTAATATTCAAGACAAAATGTACCTGGCCTTCAATGTGCCTTAGAAGTTGATCATAGCTACCGTTCATCTTCCCACTTTCGTTGATGAATGGTTTGAAGATTGGCTGAATGTTGTATGGCAACAACTGTAAGGCATGACAAAATACTGCTATGGAGAATCCACCTTCGACTTCGTGATGACTGTTGATTTTAACAAACTCAGTGAAGCCGGTTTTTCTTGGCACCCACACAACTAATGTTGGGCAAGGACTTTCCCCTTGCTTGGTCATGTTCCATTGTGGTCCTATAATGTCTTGTATACAAAAACCGCCCATAATCAACATCGATTAAAAAAAAGAGAAAGAAATTGCAAGATATGAAGAAGAAAACAAATATATGCTACAAGGACAGTTGTTATTACCGCAACTACATAATACCAAGAATCAGGATTCAGGAGCTTTTCTACTTGGCATGTGGTGAGTCGAGTAGATTAACAACTATATGCTTTATATTTTTTGTAATGTAGGTGTACGTACGTTAACGTTATTTTGCATGTATTTATTGTGGATTTTGAAGAGGAAGGGGGCGGATGTAAGGATGGATTAGGGTTAAAATGATACAAATTAGGGTATTCACTTCTTATAGCATTCGTTAATACCATGTGAAGGTCTGATCGGGTCAAATGAAGTTTGTGGACTGGATCCAAATTTAGTTCAATGGGCTGTCACATTTATTGGACTGAAATGGTTTATTATTCTTATGACCATTGGACTATATTTGTTGATTTGGACTGGATTCGAAATTCATGGGCTTGAATGATTTATCACATGAAAATTAACATGGGCTGAAATGTAATTAATCAAATGTATTCTTAATACATTGTGTTAATTTAAGTTTAACGTATGGCGATAAAGAGTGGTATTTTGGTTACTACAAATTTTTACGCGGATACACTTTTGACAAGATCGGGAAACCATTATCAAGTTCACGTAAACAGTCAAAAAGGCTAGATTTTGGCATTTTACCGCAAGATGTGACTACGGCGCTAATTCATTATTACTTATTTGAGATTGAAGTGGAATTTCACGGGTGCGTGTACTTAGTATCTGAAGATATCGGGGTTGGTTGGATGAAGATTCTTCAAGATCCTTGTTCGAGCTTTTAACCTTTACAATGACGAAGACTTGAATATCTAGTTATTTTTGTGATTCTTCCTCTCTGTTACCACAAATAACTATCACTTTAAGGAGTTACTTTGTAGTGCTCAGTGTCACACGCTGTTGTGGATAATCAAGAGGTGATGTACATCTTATACTTGATGGTTGGTTGGTTGAAGAGTATAGAGTACTTAGGGATTCGATTGTGGACGAACTCTCTACGCCGCTCTTAGTCATACATTAGTGCAAGTTTAAGTCACAAGTTCGGGTTATTTTACTTCNGGGGGGGGGGAACGGACATGTGATATTAGGTAACAATTAGATTTTCGTATTTTACTGCCAACCACAAATAAGTTAAGTAGCTAGATATTAGGTAACAATAATCCATCAAATTATTACGATCCGAGAAAAATGTTGTTTCAAACTTGAGCGACATATGTTCTTGTGCAGAGAATTCGTGAAACATATTTTTACATGATTCAGAGAAATATTTGTCGAGTAGCAACATATACCTGCACATAAATCTACATTTCCAGTAGAGCCTCTCTGGTGGTTGGATGTATCAAGGATGGCACCTTTCACAGAATCAACCATGCAATAAACAAACAATGTGAATAAAAACACCAAAGAAACAACATGGTTTTTCTGCTTCATATTTTTGTGTAGTATATATAGATTAATAGGAATCGTATATTTTCGTGTTGTATACTACCGTATTTATCAATAAGAATCGGATAATGCTTTATATAGAGTTCGAGTGGCACATATATATAGCTTGAAATTACTTGACTTTCTCTAAGATACGTAACACACTGTTATGATGCAAGTTTAAGCAATGATTTTTTCGAAGCACTTGTCACATTCTGCAAGATTATATTCTATATGGTTTACTTATTTCATTCATATATCAACTTTATCCATAATTTCAGCGAAGTACTGACCAGTTCAACCTAGATATTTCCAAGAAAATACTAATCACTGACGTATGTAGATTGAAACCCAAAATGGTGAAAATCATAAGCAACTTAGCAAGTACACCTCAGTACCTTATTAGTTCTAGTAGATAANTAAATCAGGGTACATATGTATGATTAGCAAATCATCTCGACTCTAGGATGAAGCTAGAATGAATGGTAGTTAACTTTTGGTTTCGTCAAGCAACTATCTTATGTGACATATAACAATTACCAATTTGTCATTCAGATATCAACCAAGGTCATTTAGAATGGTTATGCTTGGTCTTCCAAAGATAGCCAAGACCTTCGAAGATTCACAATGTTAGATTACTAGATCAGCAAGTGATAATGGTTCATTTTAATCTGCAACTTGACTATTATTTTACTAGTTGACTTAATTAAGTTAATTACAGCCAACGAGAAAAAGCTTTGTAGGAAACTTTAACTAATTAAGTTCTTAACTTGATCTTAAAGTTATGAGTAGAATAATCTGTGTATGTCAACTAACGATTAACAAGGTATAGTCATAACCGACTTTGGAATATTCAACGTCATCATTATGCAAGAATTCATTAACTGTTACAAAAAAATGATTATATATAGTTTGATTATTTCTTCTACTGGCCGGTGCTTAGATTTTCCTAGAAGTTGCAAGCTTGGTCAAGTATTACTCTTGCTTCATACTTAGACTCATACTCTCTTCTAACGGCAACATATATTATATAAACAAAAATAAAAGGCATCACCAAGTGCATAATACAAAGAAGTACAATCAACATTTGAAACCAACAAAACCACTCAGATCAAACCACAATTCCTCCCTTCGCATGCTATATCTGTAAGACACAGTGGTTGAAGTGTACAAGAGGCATAACATGTTAGATTAAAAACGACCCTAAATTCTAAATTCGATCCTAAAAAATATAAGCTAAAAGATTATAATTTACAAGCCTTAATTGGGTCCGAGCACCGCTCTATCCATGATGAAATCGCTCCTTTTGCCCTATTAGAAATCCAATGAAAGGAAAGAATTTTCACCTCATCACATATAGTCGTAAGGTTTGAGACTTTATTTTCAAAGACTCGCTTTTTTCGCGAACAACACTCCATATATAGCATCACCCACCAAACCACTTTTCAAATCGTTTGCTTTTTGTGAAAATTTGTATTACCTTTGTGCTGCTGAGTAATATCATGAAGCGTCCCAATATTAAAAGTTCTCATATTCCACTACTTAAAGATTCTACCCCAAGCTTCAATTACCCGAGAGCACCCTACGAAGCAATGTTCAACCGTTTTTATATCATTATCACAATATGGACAAAGAATTGAGTTCAGATCCATACCATAGTGATCGAGCCGAGTTACAACTGGAAGTCTTCTTCCTTGTAGGTGCAAAATAAAAATATAAATTTTATTTGGGATGATCTTGCACCACTATATATGTTCCTTGACTATATTTGTAGGAGCTAAAATATTATCGTCAATCATTTCTTTATGTCTTATATCCGTGAACGTCCCTTTGTCATTATGTGCCCATCTTCATGAGTCGGCTTGAACAAATTTGGCAGAAAAAATTAGTTAAACCGTCAATACCTAAAAATCTCCCAACCCTCTTACCTTCACTTCCCTGCTCCAATCCCACCTCCAAACCTATTCACCGTTTCTCCACACCCTTTTATCTCCTACCGTGACTTTATTAATTTCGAACCTATATAATCTAAGAAACTTGTCACTAAGTACTATGTCAATTTCAATCCAACTATCTGCCGAAAAAAGAGGATTATACCCATTACCTACTTTCTTTACAAATGAATCGCAAAAGTTGAAACCCAAAGTTTATAAATATCTACCCACCCTTATAGCG
Source organism: Artemisia annua (assembly GCA_014162995.1). NCBI lineage: Eukaryota > Viridiplantae > Streptophyta > Magnoliopsida > Asterales > Asteraceae > Artemisia > Artemisia annua. The sequence continues at coordinate 20,622 of LBNU01024739.1, read as the reverse complement.
TCTCCCCACTTAGAACCTCTAAACCTTCTATAAATGCTCTCTTTTTCCTTCAAACCCCCATCACTACCAAAGCTCNAAGGGGAGTAATCCTGCACCCTGGTAAATATATTAACCAAAAAACTTTTAAGTACAATGGATATGGGTGAAGTCCCACATCTCAGCTCGTTACATAGGTTAAAAGCTTACATAACAAGATACTTCCTAATTTCTAAAAACTAGAAATCAAACCACAACTCAATGATAACATAATAGCAACGAAATGAATTACTCCCTCCGTCCCAAAATTATTGTCCAGTTTGAATTTTCAAAGTCAAATTTGTTCAACTTTGACCATAAATATATATTTTTTAGTATATAATACTTGATGAAAAATTATACCGTTGAAAAGTACACTTAAAACCCAATTCATTTATATATTTTGCATCAAGTATTATATAACACCCACAAAAATATTTAAGGTCAAAGTTGAAGAAGAAAGACTAAAAAAGTCAATACTAGACAATAAATTTGGGACGGAAGGAGTACTTCCTAGGGCCTTGAAGCTTAGTACCATACATGGCATTAAGAGCATCCAAATTACCGGGAAGATCATACACCTGGTTCGCATAATCATCATAGTCATCATAATCCTGTTCAAACTCTTGCCCCCCACCAAAAAGATTAGCAGACTCATCAAATGGATTGGCAACCTCGTCTTCAAAATCAGACACCACAATTTCTCCCACCTTTGAAAATGGGTTTCCCCTCTTAGTGGCAGAGGTCGACGGGATAGAATGACCATTATCATCCACCAGAGTTGCTCTACCATCAATAAGTAGCTTTTCAAGCTTACCAATTTTCTCAACAATAGGAGTAGAACCCTTACTCAATTCTTCCTCATTAACTTCCATAGTATTACCTGTCTTAATAGACTCATCCTTATTAACTTCAATTGTACTAGCTGTCTTACTAGACTTATCCGCATTAACTTCCATTGAACTACCATCATCCACATCCTTGTTGTTATCATTAGACGGAGTACCAAAAGCATCCGCATCATCAATATTAAGGGCATCAAACTGATTAGATGTAGAAATCTTCGTGCCACTCGTACTAGGCACATCAGAAGTCCTCTTCTTAGTGTCATCCACCTTCTTAGGTTCACTTGGAGTCTTCTTGGGTTGATACTGAAACTGCTTACCCACAACAGGTTTAGTAAACCCTCTATTACCCTGAGTTGTAGAACCACCTTGCTTACCTTTCTTTCTATTGTTGACAGTCATGAAACCATCATTAACAGACTTAGTAGATTGAGCTGGAGGTGCAACGACTTTAGGACAATCACTCAGAGTATGACCAAAGATCTTACAGTTATCACACCGAGGTGGTTTCCATTCGTACTCAACCCGAATCTTCTCAATAGTCGAACCCACACTATGGACCTCCACCACAATTTGCCAATTTGAAAGCTTTTAGTCTAATGATATTTAAACCACCCAAAGAAAAACATTTAAGAGTTATATCCTATTTAACCCAGACCAATTTTCTAACTTCATCATTTCCACCCCCCAAAAAATCGCTGTCTTATACTCTGTAACTTTTTAAGGACACTAATCAGGGCACAAAACAAAGAAAAGAAATAAAGGGCTAAACTACCGAGTACCAACTTTATCAACGTTAACCTTCCACCAACCAAGATCATATTTGCTTTTCCAATTTCCTAATCTCTTCTTGAACTTTTCCACAATAGGATTCCAAACTATCCATCTTTTTCATACTTAACTAATTGATATACCAAGATACATAAACGGAAACTTCCCCACCAAACACCATTTTTATTTCCTAACTCATCGACATCCACACTATGGACACCAATCCCATGTAATTTTGTCTTACTTTAATTCATTTTAACCCGGAAGCTTGTTTGACACACTCCATAATTCGCATAAGATTTCTTATATTCGATTCTTTCCATTCTCCAAATATAAGTGTATCGTCATATCGAAGATGTGAGATTGGTATATCATTACCTCCAATTTTTACCCTTTAAATAGATAATTTGACACTGCATCTCGTAAGGTCATGTTTAGACCTTCCAGCGCCACAAGATAAATAAATTGTGAAAGTGGGTTGCCTTGTCTAACACCCTTTTCTATTTTGAATTCCGATGTTGGAGACCCGTTTACATGTACCAAAATGGAGGTTGTTTTTTGAACGCCTCAATCCATTTGCACCATCTTTCTCCAAAGCCCATTGTGAAACTGTATTTCGAATAAAGTTCCAATTATCATACGCCTTTTCAAAATCAAATTTCAAAAAAGCTTTCCTCTTTTGTTTTCTAAGATAATCACAAGTTTCATTTGCAATTAATCTGCCATCAAGAATATACCTTCCTTGAATGAAAGCACTTTGTTCTTCTCCTATCACTTTAACAATAACCTTCTTCATCCTTTCGACAAGAATCTTTGCAATAATTTTGTAATACAACCCAATCAAACTTATCGGCCTATAATCACCTAAACTTAAAGGATCTTGAACTTTAGAAATTCATGTGATAAAAGACGAGTTACACCCATTTGAGATGTTTCTTGTGCTGCAAAACCATTTAATTTCCTTCACCAAATTTATCTTAATAATACTCCAATATTTTTTAAAAACTCGAAGTTGAGCCATCGGGACCCGGCACCTTCTTACTACCACATTGTTTTACCGCTTCCAATATATCCTCTTCATTTACATCTCTTTCTAACTCGTCATTTTCGTTATTTGAAGTTGTGATTATTCAAAGATGGCCTTTCTTCACTTGTTTCCAAAAATATATCTTTGTAGAAATTCTATACTTTCTTCACATCTAGTTGGTCTAACTCATGATCTCTACAAGCGGTTAACCAGAATATAACCATCACTGAAAAGCATGTTACTACATACTTTTTATTAGTTTGGTAACGAGTATGTGATTTTTGGTTCATAAAAACAAACATGTTATTCTTTTTCTCATAACGGTATACTTTCAGCTATTACGTGGACATGCCACACTAATTCGCTTTCATGATAAAGAGTGATTTTATGGATTACGTGTACATTTCTTTCATTTTAAAGAGTGAAAGTTCAGTTTTATCCACTTTACTGCTGAATGTTCAATTCTTAACAAATATATGAGTGAAAGTTCAAATTTGACAAATTCAGGTACTCAAAGATAGCTCAATTTAGTACTAGGTTTCATTCATTTTGATGGTAAATGAGACATAATTGATCATACTTGACATTATTATATTTAGGATTTACAATTATTTTTCTTGGTAATTATTTTGATTGGGGTTTTTCTTTATTATATAAAAGATTTGAGTGTAATTGCTCCCAAGAAATACAAAAAGCCACCAGTTTTGAGTGGATTTACTTTCTGAAGTTCTAGGAACAATATACTCATTTTTTATTTTTTGCACATTAATAAATTTCATATAAAATCACCAACCAGCTAAGCACTAAAAAGTGCGTATTATACGGTTATAAGATTAGCCCAAAACAAGAACAATATCGCTACAAAATCACCCACTGTTCTCTCCTCGTATGTTAGGCATAAACAACAACAATATCACTACAAAATACTGATATGACATTCACGATTTATTAGCAACCCTTCTAATCAATACACAGAACAACATAACAAGCATGTAAGCACTGGTATATGCTAGTTCGTCTACCTATATTACCTACTCAAATGTATAGCTAATCAATTGGGGATCTTAATATGAACTTCTTCCGATGTTGTATCTTGTTCTTTAAGCTCTTCTTTTTCAATTCCAACTTTACTTTTACCATGCAAAAGGAAAATTTCTGATGAGATAATAGCGGCTATAGTCACAATCCCCATGAATATGAAGAATCCAAGAAAACTCTGAACATCAAGACTTTGTGGAAGGGTTCGATTGGGCTGCGATTTATCGGGTGGAGAAAACCCAAGGTACTTTCTCTTCATGTCCATCATAACATCACTTTCTGTGATATTTATGACTGCTCTAGAAAAGTTCTGTAATAAAGGAGATCCACGAGCGAATGCCTGGCATAGTATGTATTAGATGTTAAACTAAACTTAGTATAGTTTGGTTAGAAAATTGTAAATTAGAAAGTATAGGTATGTATTATGTAAAGTTTAGAATTATGTAAACCGGTATTGGGCCGGGTCATAATGAGTAGAAATGGTATAAACCGTTTAGTTAGGTTACAACGTTAAGAATAGGTATAACGTTTAGAAAAGAATCGACATGTCTCTTGAAGACACCGATTCAATCAGTATATATATGTCAAGTTCTGTAATCAACATTCATCAATCAATATATCAGTTGCAAGTTATAAACCAATACAAGTTTATGTTATTGTGTTACATGTTTCTGTCCAAAACCTTTTCATATATACCGAATATACAAGTGAACAACCTGTGAAATCAGAAGAAACCAACAATTGGTATCAGAGCAAGAGTTTAATCGATCCAGGGAAGAACGAGTGTAAGTGGCCATCGATTGAAAAGCAAGAATCAAAAGCGAAGGTGTGTAGCGATATTGGAATCACGAATCAGAAAAGGAAGAAACCGTCAAGTAACCACCATCAGAAGAAGAAGACGTATGGTGTTTGCCCTAATCGACCGGTTTTAATTCTTTCAACCTATTTACTATTTACTACTCCATATAAATTAGGAAAAGTTTTTATTGATTGTTAGTAAGATAGAAATTTCCCACTAGCGAGAAAAATCCCGATTGATGAAAGTAGCAAAAACCGAATCATATTCCTTTTACAAAATCCTTAGTGGCAACATCCTTAGTGGCAATATCCTTAGTGGCAATTAAGAACTTAGTGGAAATCAAGTCCTTAGTGGCAAACAAGACCTTAGTAGCACAGATAATAAGCAAAAGAAAACCTGAGTGGTACAAGCAAAACAAAGAAATATAGGAAGAAAGAAGGCTAGAAAGGCTAAAGCACGTCAAAGCATGACGAACGACAAAGAACAAAATATTGCACTTCAATGCCCGAAACTTAGTGACACAAACTACACAACATGGGCAATCATGATGGAAACAATATTGAAGGCATATGGCATTTGGGATGCAATAGAAGTGAAAGAAGGAGACAAAGCAAATGAGAAGAAAGAAAACACATCAAAGGCAATGATCTTCCAAACATTGCCTCAAGATGTTTTAATGCAAGTAGCACAATACTCGACTGCAAAAGAAGTATGGGAATCAATTAAAGTCAAGTATTTGGGGGCCGACTTAGTTCAAAAGGCAAGACTGCAAACTTTAAGAAGTGAACTAGAGACTCTACGAATGAAACCGGATGAGAAAGTAAGTGATTTTGGAGGGAAGTTAAGTAGTATAAAGGCAAAGTTTAAAACCCTTGGTGGAAATTTGAAAGACAAAGTGTTAGTAAGAAAATTACTCAACTCCATTCCAAAGAAGTTTCTACCAATAGTGGCGTCTATCGAGCAATATCAAGAAATTGACACCATGCCATTTGAAGAAGCAATAGGACGAATAACTGCTTTTGAAGAACGACTCAAAAGTCAAGACGAACATGAAGAAAATCATCAAGACAAACTTCTAATGGTAAGTTCAAAAAATCAAGGACATGAAAGAGGACGAGGAAGAAACTTTAACAAAGAAAGAGGTACATATCGAGGAGAACGAGACAAGAGTGACAGGAAATGCTACAAATGTGACAACTATGGACACCTTTCATATGACTGCACCAAATGGAAGGAGAAAGACAACAATGAAAAATCGCATAGCAACAAATGGAAAGACAAGAAAGAAGAATCTCTTCTCGCTTATTACTCTGATGAAGATGCAGCGTTACTATGAAGACAAGTCAAGAAAGTTGAAGACTCACCATAGACAAGTTTAGTTTATGGGGGAGTATTAGATGTTAAACTAAACTTAGTATAGTTTGGTTAGAAAATTGTAAATTAGAAAGTATAGGTATGTATTATGTAAAGTTTAGAATTCTGTAAACCGGTATTGGGCCGAGTCATAATGGGTAGAAACGGTATAAACCGTTTAGTTAGGTTACAACATTTAGAATAGGTATAACGTTTAGAAAAGAATCGACATGTCTCTTGAAGACACCGATTCAATCAGTATATATATGTCAAGTTCTGTAATCAACATTCATCAATCAATATATCAGTTGCAAGTTATAAACCAATACAAGTTTCTGTTATTGTGTTACATGTTTCTGTCCCAAAACCTTTTCATATATACCGAATATACAAGTGAACAACCTGTGAAATCAGAAGAAACCAATAGTATGCACATGAAGGTGGTGAGTAAATTATTGTATGTGCGTTGAAGATTAAGAATGACATTACTAACACACTAAATACGTACACGTAGAATGTAACTAATAATGTAGTAAGATTGAGAAACTAGAGGCACGTACAGTACATATATAATCCTAGTAAAAATATAGTCGTAGTACTTAGATTTATTTTTTCTTTTCATTTCATGGCTATTAGAATTTCCGTTAACATACTACTCCGTGTGTACTCAGTATTGAAAACGAATTGTGATTTTCTAAATAACAGAAAAAACCTGCAGCGTTATTTCTCATTTTGATTATGTTGGTGATTTTTGTTGTGTACTTAAGAATACTGGAGACCATAGTGATTTCAAGTTAAGTGACAATGCAAGTTAGGAGGTGCGGAGTGTACGCGCTTGTATAAACTATTTAATTCTGATTTCGGATATTATGAAATGGCAAAGTTGTAATGACAGATTATTTGTCACTAAGGCGTTGCAAGCATTAAATAGATGTGACTATTGTCAATAGTAACAGACAAATTGTCGATGTTAATGTCGCTAAAATATATTTGGAAGTTGATTACTTCTCATTAAAAAGTGTGTGACCAAGGGTATGATTTTTCTCCAAAGTCACTTTGTGTGTGTAACAACATATACAATATTTTCCATGTTTTTCTCTCATTCTTGTGCCTAGAATTAAATTGTATTCTTGTCTTATCCCATATATGATTTCGTGTAACCCTAGGCACTCAATAGGGTTTCAATATTGTATTCGGAAATTGGATTATAAACGATTCAAGAATTATCCAAGCAATCTTTTAATTATAATGACCCTAACACCTACAGATTCTTGGGCACCTTGGCTAGTCACGTAATCGGAAAAAGCTTTGAGAAACAGTTCCTTAGAAGAGAAAGAAGAGAGAAAGAGGGAGGCAATTCCAGGTTCCTGGTGTATTGGTCCAAATTTCATGTATTCAGATCCATACTTGGTAAGAAATAGTTCAATATAGGGAAGCTCATCAAAGATGGCATTTACGCTACCATTTGACAACGCATTTCTGAAATCTTCATAACTGTCGAGAGCCATTAGCTTCTTGCCGGAACAATTGTATCGTTGCATTATAAGATCTTTTATAAATGAACCACCTTGATATCCAACATTTTCAAAACTTGTAGGCAATTTGGGACGCAGTTGATCTAGGGTCAACCATGAGGATAAAGTAGCTGTGAAAATCTGAAGAACTATGAATATCATACATAGCCACATAACAAGCACAACTTTAGAGCACCTGTTGACTACCTTACCTGCATAAGAATAAGAAATAACAAAAATTCTCTTAGATACCGTTTGTTGCCTCTTATCGATATAATTTCCTGAGAATGTTTATGTCCATATATATTGTTGCGGATTTTGTTTGTCACTAGCTTTCATAACTTCAACAACTTTGTTGCATATGTTACAATGTCAAAAAGTACACCAGATGACTAACCATTTATTTTGAAAGGCCGGTTTAATTTAGAATCAACAAAATTCATCGCTAAAGAAATATATTTATTGAGAATGTAACAATTTTTTAAAATTTAATAAACACACTAAATCATTCATGTATGCCAAAGTAAGTACCTTCATTGAAGAAGAATGTCGAAATAGGAAACCATATGACCATTACGAGTTGCCTATAGAATGGGATTGCAAATCTTTGGTTGCCAGCACGGTATTCTAATATTGCAAGTGCAATTCCAGTTAAGATACATGCACAAATTAATGTGATCCATAATCTAGTAGTAAAAGGTCTTAAGAAGGTCCAGAGGGTTTGGTTCCATTCATGTGTAGTATGCACAAGCATGTAAACTTCAGCACTCAGATAGGGAATTGTATAATCAGCGTATTGAGCTCGGTTTCCACGTATAGTTACATCCCCTGCAACCGCCTGGCAACTCTGCAAGATAGAAAATCCTGATATGTTTCAGCATGTTAAGTTTCAATACCATAATACATTACACTGCTAGTTTATTGACAGTTCATGTGTACCTTTTAAATAACAATATTTTTTCTAGTTTTGAAATTATAATATTTTTTTCCCGTTCTTGAAGAAACCGATAATAATCTATATGAACTCATCTCCAGTTAAAAATTGACCTATAAAGTACCTCAATAAACTAATAAGATTGATGTTATAGCGAGATATATTAAGAAATATATACCTGGCCTTCAATATGCATTATAAGTTGATCATAGGTTCCATTCATCTCCCCTTTGTCATTGATGAAAGGCTTAAAGATAGGTTGAACGCTATATGGTAGCAACTGTAAAGCATAACAGAAGATGGCGATGGAGAATCCACCTTCGACTTGATGATGATCATTGACTTTAACGAACTCAGTGAAGCCTGTTTTCTTGGGGACCCACACAACTAATGTTGGGCATGGAGTTTCTCCATGCTTGGTCATGTTCCAGTGTGGTCCTATGATGTCTTTAGTTTGTGCAATCACATACAAACAGCGCTCATTATCAATACCGATAAAAAAAATGCAACAGTCTAAACAAATATTATGGCAAAATTAACAATAATTATCAGCAACACATATAGTTGGTTCTGATAAGGAGCATGTCTACTTAATATGATCCAACCTCTTTGTAAAATGTCTTTGCTCTTTTGCCTAGCTCCTTGCTAGGGGTGTTTACAAATTTGTCATTCAAAAAATTGTCTACTAAATATGTGATGAATTTCGTAGGATTAATTGATTTAGCTTGTAGCTGTTTATACATGTATTTTTTCTAATCATTAATCATTTAGTAACTTCATGATCCATGTGATTAATTATTGTATATGATTCGAGGCATATGTACAATGTTTTAAACTTGAGCTACTATACATTAATGTTGTTGTGAAATACCTACTCTTTCAACATATTTATAAGACTCCGATATAGTTAGCGTTACAATATACCTGCACATAAATCTGAATGTGGAGTATCACCTTGGTTGGAGGCTTTCACCAAACTAACCACGCAATAAACACAAAGCAATGTAAAGAAAAGCAAGGAAACATTTCTGTGCTCCATGTTTTCGTGTAGTAGTATGAATCTATTAGTACCGTATCGTTAGTTTATATAGAGATCGATGGAAGTAAACTAAGAGATACTAGAGTGTTACAGTATGTGTATTCTTAATTTTTAATCTCACGTCACATTCCAATAAAACATATTCTAGTCTACTTAAGAGGCACTTTATTTTGCATACTCTAATTTTAGTACATACCAAGGGACAAATCTCCACCATCCATCTAGTTTAATCTAGTGGTGGGGATTAACCTAAAATTAAATGGTAAACATAAGTCCATGTTTTTTTCCCCTTATGCTTTGTCTTTTTTATTATTCATTTTCTTTTTTTTTCTACTTTTTTTTTTCTTTCTTTTCACGCTTAATCCATTTTTTTTTTTGTTCTTTCTTTTTTGTTTCTTTTTTCTTTTGTCTTTTTAGACATTTTTTTTCTTTCTTTTCTTTCTTTTTTTTTAATCCATGTTTTTTTTCCTAATAAACGTTTTTTTCGCTTTCATACATTTTCGTCTGTTTTAATACGTTTTCGTCCGTTTTCATACGTTTTCGCCCGTTTTCTTACGTTTTCGCACGTTTTCATACGTTTTTGTCCACTTTCATACATTTTCGTCCGTTTTGTTACGTTTTCGCCCGTTAACATCTGTTTTCATACGTTTTCATATGTTTTCTTACATTTTCGTTCGTTTTCATACATTTTCGTCCGTTTTCATACGTTTTCGTTTGTTTTAATACATTATCGTCCGTTTTCGGCCATTTTTCATACGTCTTCGTCCGTTTTCAAACGTGTTTTTACGCTTTCATACGTTTTCGTCGGTTTTCATATGTATTCGTCCATTTTCTTATGTTTACGTTCGTTTTCATACGTTTTCGTCTGTTTTCTTTCCATTTCGTCCATTTTTCAAACGTTTTTGTCCTTTTCATACATGTTTTTACACTTTCATACGTTTTCTTCCGTTTTCATACATTTTCGTTCGTTTTCTTACGTTTTCGACCATTTTTTTCATTCGTTTTCGTCCGTTTTTAAATGTTTTTGGCAATTTTCATACGTTTTCATATGTTTCTAAATATCACAAGTGATATTCTGAATATCACAAAGTATATTATGAATATCACAAATTATATTCAGTGATATCACAAGTGATTTTTTGAATATCACAAATTATATTCTGAATATCACAAGTGATATTATATGATATTCTAAATATCAGAAGTTATACTCTGAATATCACAAGTGATATTCTGTGATATTCAGAATATCACAAGTGATATTCTGAATATTATTCAGAATATCACAAGTGATATTCTGAATATCACAAATGATATTCAGTGATATCATAAGTAATATTTTGTGATATTCAGAGTATCACAAGTGATATTCTGAATATCATAAGTGATTTTCTGAATTTGACAAGTGATATTCAACAAATGTTTGTAACATGAAAGTCACAAGTGATATTCAGAAAATCACAAATGATAGATATTCCGAAAATCACAATTGATATTTAGAATATCACCATTGATATTCAGAAAAGCACAAGTGATATTCTGAATATCAATTGTGATATTCAGAAACGTTTTCATCCGTAATCTTTCATTTTCGTCCATTTTTTATACGTTATTGTCCGTTTTCATACGTGTTTTTACGCTTTCATACGGTTTTGTCTGTTTTCATACGTATTCGTCCGTTTTTTTACATTTTCTTACGTTTCTGAATATCACAAGTGATTTCTGAATATCACAAGTGATATTCAGTGATATCTAGAATATCACTTGTGATATTCTGAATAGCATTTGTGATTTTCTTATGTTTTCATCCGTTTTCATACTTCGTCCGTTTTCATACTTCGTCCGGTTTCATGTGTATTTGTCTATTTTTTTATGTTTTTGTCCGTTTTTATATGTTTCCGAATATCACAATTGATATTCAGAATATCACTTGTGTTTTTCTTAATATCAATGGTGATATTCTAAATATCACTTGTGATTTTCATGTTAGAAAACATTTGTTGAAAATCACTTGTCAAATACAGAAAATCACTTATGAT
>LBNU01024738.1:152526-173232 GCA_014162995.1 Artemisia annua | reverse complement strand
CCAAGTGGAGAGCAAGAACACTTGGCAGGGAGAAGTCACTTTTGAGATTACAGCTGATAACAAGGAAGATGAACGAAGGGTTCATATTTTTCATAGGATGGAAACTGAGGAATGCTATATGAAATTTATCACACCTTGCTTTGTTGAGAACAATTATGCTAATGATGCTGTGGCAGATTTGGATTATAGCAGGAGCTTAATATCAAAGGAACAGATGAAGAAACTAGGGGTGAGCATTGAGGAAAAAGAAGATGGTAGGAAAGAGGTTACTAAGAGGTTGCTGGTGCAAATGAATAGGGACATTTTCTTGTTGAATTTGATGTTAACCCTAGTGATAGTGAATGGGAGCATAATGTGATTTTAGGAAGAAATTTTATGGAGCAGACAAATGGAGTTATAGATTTTTCCAAAGGTTTGTTAACTATTAACCCAGATACTAATGTACATGGAAGGAGTTTCTGGAGAATGAATCCTTATGCCCCTGAGATGAATGAGAAAACTAAGGTATTCTTACTTCATGGGATTGGAAATGGAAATGAAGATGAAGAAAAATATGTAACACCATGTTATATTGAGGGGTTATTTGCCTCAGATGGAATTTTAGACCTTGACCAAGATAAAAACTTTATTTCCCAGGAATATGTGGTTAAACTTGACTTAAAATATGAGGTTTTGGAGAATGGATATAAGAAAATTGATAAGAAGCTGTCTATGAAACTGGTAGGAGAAACTATGGGAGATTACATTGAGAAAACCACAAGCTATGAACTAGGGTTCTACGTTAACCCTGTTGAAGATGATGTGAAACCTGATGTAATATTAGGAAGAACATTCATGGAACACACTAGAAGCATGATTAATTACCAATATGGAGAAATCACCTTGTGGGCAGAAGTTAATGAAGAAGTAGAAGTTGGTCCTAATAAGAAAGAGACTCCCAAACCATCTGGTTCCTACAAGCTGGGTGACATTATGTCACCAGAGCATTTCACTGCTTGAACATCAAAGTAACACAAAAAATGGAGTTGAAACAATGCTCCTTTCGTAATTTTTATTTCTATGTTATTTTACAAAATTTTGAATAAGTTGTATCTCAAGCTTATGCTTGATGAGTATGCCTCTGATAAGAGATGAATGAACAACATTTGTGAATGTTTATATGATTGCTTTTATTGTTAGTTTACTATTTGTCAATTTCTAGAAGATCATAGCATGTTGTAAGAAAAAATACAGAAATAGTCGCGCTCTTTTTATGAAGATCGCCGAGTTTTTAACGAGGGAAGCCTTTATAACTTAAAAACTGAACATTTTGACATTACGCGCTAAGTTAGAAAACACACTTTAAAACACACACACAAAAAACCGACGGTTTTTCCAGCAATCGAAAATAATTTCCAACACTTTTGAATATCAAAACCACAATTTCAACACAATGAGGGTAAGTTTACACTTTTGCTAATCTTCTGAAAATTTTCTTAGGGTTTTGATGATCAAAAACTTAGGGTTTGCTATGATATTCTGAATTTTGAGTGTTTTATGCTTGATTATGTGTTATCTTATATGAAAATTAAGTTTGCCCCTTGATTATTTGTAGAATTATGATCACTTAAAGATTTAGGATTTTTCTTTGCCCTAATATGAACAATTGCCTATGTTAGTGGAATAATGTTAGTGATTAAACGTTTACTTATGAGATTAGAAGGGAGAATACATGTTTAAAATTTGCTATATCAATATTTGAAGAGATTTTGACTGAGAATGGATGAAATTCTAAAGTTATGATGCTTAAACTGCTATATGTTGTTATTACATGCTTATTTGGAAACTTGAGAATGTTTTTAAGATTTAAGAGGCCTGAGAAGGATGAATTTTAATGCCTTGATATTGTGGAAATAGTTCTTGAATATGAAACAGAGCACTTTTGTGCAGAGCATAAAAACCGCCGGTCTTGAGGGCCAAGACCGCGGATCTTTTATAAAAACCGCTGAACATTTTCATAATTTTGAAAATTTTGTCACGTAATCGCCGGTTTTATTTCTAAAACCCCCGTTTTTCTGGAAAAATTTGGTCACAGTATGCATGAAACTTGTTTAAATAATTAAATTTGTGATGCTTATGTTTTCTAACAACTAATGTTGCTTGTTTGTGATTATGTGAGTAGAACATGGATGGTGAAGGAAGTTCTAATGTTGCTTCAAGAACCAGGGGATCACTTAAGACAACTAAAAGACAACCTGAAGAACACCCAAACCTTTTATGGAGAGGAGTAGGCAAACCAACAAAGAGAATTTTGAATGAAAAACTTAACAAGATCTATTTCAGGGAGATTGATGCACCTATAATAATAAGTTGGAGGATTATGAAAGAGTTAGGATGCAACGAGTTTCTGGACGATATGCTCCTTATGAGAGTTGTGTATGGGCAAAGAATTGTAACTTCTCAGATGTGGAAAAGAGCTCTGGAGATTAGGGAACCAATTTACATGGAGTGGTGCTTGGAAATTTTCAGTGTCTTGTCAGTGAAGAAGGAGATTGCTGATAAAGATGTGTTGACAGATAAGTTTATGAGGTTTAGGTTAGGAGGAGTTGAGAGATCAGTCACATTGTTGGAGTTTAGTAAGCTGTTAGGAATTCATTCAGACAAAGAGATGGGGGATGTAAACTTTGATAGATTGGTATTGGAAGGAGAAAGAATGATTGGAAGTTTTGATGCTGATGAATTCTGGAAAGAAATCAGTGGATAGGATGTGAGAGTCTATGGGAAGAAGAGAGTTTGGAAGATAAAAAAACCCATTGTTGCAAGCACTTCAGAAGGTCATGGTGAAATCTATTTTTCACAGAGCACATTATGAGCAGTATGTACTGGATGTGGATTTATGGGTGTTGTATGTGTTTGTTAGGAACCATCATTTGTCCAGCCTGAATTTAACTTGGTTGATACAACAGCATTTGGGTGAAGGAGCTGTTACTGCTGGTGGAACAAGGATTTGCTCTGGGCACATTGTAACAAGAATTGCAAAAAGCTTGGGATTATTTAATGAGGAGCAAATGAAGTTATTCTGTGGACCTGTGTTGTGTAAGCCTGTGGAGATGAGAAACTTTGGTTATCTGAGGAGTGTTGAGACTGGTAAGCTTAGGGATTTACTAGAGGTGATGGAGATCGAGCCAGTAAACATATGGTGAAGATGTGCAGGATTGAAGACCGCCGTGTTTGGATGGTTTGCACGGCGGGGTTTGTTTGTTGGATGGATTTGATGACCAGTGTGTTGGTCATGGTTTAAAAACAAGTTCAAACAATGTTCTAAACAAATTTGTGGTCTGTATTCAGGGACCTCTTTGGTACCCACCTAAAACATTTGAACACTTGCACCACCACCACCACGTAGGCACATGGTTGCCTTTCAAAACAATTTGAAACAATATAACTATTATCTATGATATCTAATTGCTAACGTAGTTGCCAAGGGCAATCTACCATTTTGTGGAAATTTTTTGTTGAATGATGATATAGGGAATGAAATTATGGTCCAAAAGATGGACAAGTACGTGGAGAATTCTCGGGGAATAACAAAGCATACCCGGGAAGTACCGTTATCATTTATTTTTCCCGTTATACTTTGTTTTTAATTCTTAAGCATTAGGGACAATGCTTAATTTAAGTATGGGGGGGGGGGAAGATAAGTTGAAAAATAAAGAAAAAACTTATGCTAGTATATGAAAAAATTTAAACTGTTAAAACAAAAATTTAAGAAAAGCGCAGCTTTTGGATATAGAACGCCGTGGTTATAGCTAAAGACCGGCGCACATTCTAGTGATGTACGCCGATTACGGGGGTATATAAAACAAAGTAAAATTGGAAATAACTAAAGAATTTAAAAAAAAACATATCCAAAACAATCATAAGTCTAATCGGGATTAATGACATTATTTGCACATTTTATGACCATTACTACTATAAATGTGAGGATTTCGAGCCTATATCGGCATATACCTTTTATGCTTGATTTCTTTGTTATGAGTGTGCCAATAATTTATTTGATTCTAGAACTTGTATTTGAAATCATTATGAGACCGCAGTAAGATCACATTCGTGTGATATAAGTATTTTTATATGATAAGAGGCAAAATTTAGGAATTACACCATATATAAGCCAACCATTTTCTAAACGAAATATAACCCTTTAGCACTCACTTTTAGTGCTATTATCCATTAGATACACTCTTCTGAGCCTTGATTTTTCGTTTCTATATATCCATCAAGAAAATAACCAAAAATTTGTTGCTTAGTCGGGAATATGAGAATTGGAATATATATGAGAAAAAGAGCATGGTTGTATACCAATTACGATGAGTATGAAGAGTGCACGCTTTATGTTTGTTATAATGTGGTTGAGAAAAGAAAAAATAATAAGTGAAAAAGGAAAGCGATGAAAAAAAAGAAAAAAAGAGAAATAAAGAAAGAAAAAGGATAGAAAAAAAATAAAGTATGATTTCCCGACTTAAGTGTTTGCAACAATTATTCCAAAAACCTACCTTATAACCCTTAAACCCAATAAAAGACCTCTTTGATATTTATACTTGGTGCTTACGCCATGTCGGTGCAGTTTTGTTTCTTTTACAAGCATATGGTAAATCTATAAGTTATGACTGAGCTATAAGAGTGAATTACAAACCAAAAACTATTTTTATGAGTGCTTGAGTGAACTTGAAAAACTTATATACTTTCGTGAGGAGCATGTCATGTTATTCTTGGTTGTCTTGGATACAAAACAAATATATATTTGAAACTTATATGAGATTTGGTTTTTAAAAGACATTTCTTGAATGCTTGAGGGCAAGCATTGGTTTAAGTATGGGGGAGTTTGATGAGTCTCGTATTATACATATTTATACCCCTGATATTATGTGAATTATAGGATAAATAACCTTATTATTAGGACTTTTGATACTTAATACAAGAATATATTTGCAGGACAAAGGTCTGGTGATAGTAACGTGAAACACACGAGATGGATGACTTTGTGAACATAAAAGGAAAAAGACATAGTTTGGACTAAAGCACGCCGCTTATATGAAGAAAGAGCGCCGCTTACGGGCATCTTTGGTCAACTATATATCTACGAGTCAAACATGAAGTGCGCCGGTTACATACTACATAAGCGCCGGTTACGCGAAATAAAGCTCGCCGGTTTTACACCAAATGCACGGCGTACTTCACATGGCAATTATGCTTTCTACATTAATGAGCTAACTTAAATGGCAAAACCGATCATTTGCTTGTCATAACTTTACAGGGACGAGTTAGGGTTGCACTTACACTATAAATAGGAGCCTAATTTGGAGTTTTAGACACACCACAACAAATCTTACTTTGATCACTAGAAGCAGTTTAGTAGTGGTTTGCACCAAAACCACTAGCTAAAAAGTCAGAACCATACTTGGAGAAACACTTTGGAGCACAAATACTTTCGGTATAAACTCAATATTATGTTAGAAATACTTGTTTACCCGTTGTACTTTATGTTATGTGTTGAGTAGTAACCTTATGTTTATTTGAGGCACTTTTGCCATGATTGTTATGAGAATTGTATCATGAATATTGAATCTATGATATTTGCATTTGATATGTCATTGTTTAGTCTCTTATCATTTGTCTTGATTGATCATTGTGATTGCTTAAAGGTCAAAAGATTCAATCATGTTGGTTATATTATGAAGTGTCTGTCTATAACAACTCATTGTTATGCTTGTGAGAATTGCTTAGTAAAACAAATGATAACCTTGACTATGAAACGTTTAATGGCTAGTCTCATGTCTAACGGCTTGACTAGAGGAAATGCATGTTTCATACTTCATACTTGGACCACACTTTATGCATTCTGTGTATCTAGAATCAAAGGCCGAAAGGAGATTCTTTTACATAGGATAGATATATTAGTTAACATGATTAACCATCATGTTCTACTCTTATGCTTTGTCCATGTAACTTCTGTGATGCTACTTCTTATAATTCTCATGTGCTTTGCCTTGAATAAACATACTTTTAATATTAATTGGGAAAACATTTCAAAAATCTTAAATCCAACAAAAACGGGTGTAGTGATAAGTGACAATCATTGGAATCTAATTTTGTTACCTTTAACTAGCAATAAGAAACAACATCCTCTCTTGGGATGACCTGGTCTTACCTCAAACCTTTGCTATAAACGGGGGTTATACTTTTACCCATGTGTTTTGTGTATTAAGGAAATGGTGAAACTAGTCTAATAAATTTAAAGCTTTCGAAACACATCAGTGCAGTAGTTAATTTTTCTTTTAGTATATTGAATGCCTTTTTACAATCTTCAGAAAAATCAAACTTTGCATCTTTTAATAATAATTGAGTCATAGGTCTAGATATCATGGAAAAATCCTTAATGAATCTATGATAAAATCCATCATACCCTAAGAAACTCCTAACACCTTTAACGTTAGTGGGATAAGGTAGCTTAGCAATTACATCAATTTTATCTTAGTCAACTTCTATAGCCTTTCCAAAAATTTTATGTCCTAACACAATTCCCTCTCTAACCATAAAGTGGCATTTTTCCTAATTAAGAACAAGGTTAGTTTCTTCACATCTAGCAAGCATTTTATCAAGATTAACAAGACAACTATTAAATGAGTTACCGAACATCGAGAAGTCATCCATGAAGTCCTCTACCATATCATGGAAGATTGCCGTCATACATCGTTGGAAGGTTGCAGGAGTACTACATAGTTTGAACAGCATTCTTCTATAGGCGAAGGTTCCGTTAGGGCAAGTGAAAGTTGTCTTTTCTTGATCTTCAGGAGCAATCAGTATTTGAAAGAAACCTGAAAAACCATCTAAGAAACACTAATAATCATTACCTAATAGTCATTCTAACATTTGGTCAATAAATGGAAGAGGGAAGTGATCTTTTCGTGTTGCATCGTTGAGTTTGCGGTAATCAATACAAACTCTCCATCCTTTAATAGTTCTTGATGGAATTATGTCATTGTCGTCATTGAGTACCACTGTCATCCCCCCTTTCATCGGTACAACATCGATGAGACTAACCCACGAGCTGTCAGAAATTAGGTAGATAATTCCAGAGTCAAGTAACTTCACAATTTCATTCTTAACTACATCTTGGACTTTCGGATTTAAGCGTCTTTGGGGTTTAACAGTAGGTTTGAATTCATCCTCCATAAGGATCTTATGCGTACAGAATGACGGGCTAATTCCGTTGATATCCGAAATCTTCCATGCTAATGCTCCTCTGCGTTTATATAATACTTGCAAAAGGGATTCTTTTTCTTTTTTCGTTAAGTTAGATGCAATAATAACGGGTGAATTAGCATTCCCATTTAAACAAGCATATTCTAAACTAGAATGGAGATCCTTAAGTACATGTTTAACATCATCAATTTCATTAGCACTAGCGGAATAAACATGTTCTTTTATAAGTTCGTTGCTGCTTTCAGATAGATGCGCCGCATGAGCATTGCCGATGCGCCGTATTGAGTTACAGACAGTAGAATCAACAGCGAATTCATTAATAAAAGCATTTTCATCAACTTGATCTTCTATAGCAATAGTTTCCTCTAAATTTTAAGTAGAAAAGAATCAAGGAGATCATTTTTCAACAATTCTTTAGTAAATTGATTAATTGTATCATCGGAGGTATCGATGTTATAGCACTCATCATCATCAATAGCAGGTTTACTCATAGATTGTTTCATATTAAACTCAACCTCATCTTTACCTATTGTAAGAGTTATCTTTTTATTAAACACATCAATCATGGCTCTAGTGGTAGCTAAGAAGGGTCGACCTAATATTATAGGTGTCCTAGAATTTTCAAGCATATCAAGGATAACGAAGTCGATAGGTAATTCAAATTTATCAACTTTAATTAAAATATTTTCAGCTATTCCTATGGGATATTGTATCGATCTATCGGCTAGTTCTAAGCACATCCTAGTAGGTTTGGGTTCACCAAGACCTAATTTTTCATACATAGCAAACAACATTAAACTTATACAAGCTCTTAGATCGGCTAAAGCATTTCCTATATGTAAATTTTTAATTTGACAAGGAATAGTAAAACTCCCTGGATCTTTTTCTTTCGATGGTAGTTTGTTGAGCAGGGCGGCTGAGCTTCTTTCACCCATAGTAATCGTGCAAGCCTCTTCTAGTTTGGACTTGTTGGTCAGCAAGCTCTTTAAATATTTGGCATACTTTGGCATTTGCACAAGGGCTTCGATAAATGGTATGCTCAGTTGTAGTTCTTTGAGATTTTTCAGGAATTTTCTTTGATAAGCGTCTTCCTTTTCCTTCCTCACCCGATGTGGGAAAGGTAGAGTCGTACGTGTTGGTTCAATGAAAGGCTCTTCCCTAATTTCATGTTCACGTTCAATCTCTTTAGGTGCTTCATGCTCAGATTGTTCAGTTCCAGGGGGAATATTGCTAGTGATGCTAACCTCGGGTGTTTCTCCGATTTGAAAGGTAGATTTACCGCCCCTAGTTGTCATTCCTTTCAAGTCGTGCCTTACCAACAAAACTTTATTAAGCACTTTTGACAATTGGTGCACTTCAATCGCCAATCCATTAATCAGGTTGTTTTGTTCTTTCAGTAAGAGCTCATTAGTAGTCCTGAATTCTTTGATGAAGTTTTCCATGTCATCATGTTCTTTTTCACTTGTTTGAGTAATTAAGCATGCGAACTCTTCCATGGTAAGATTCATTCTAGGTCTTCCGAACCAGCTGGGGAAAATATCAAACACCATTCCTACAATTCAAAACAAGTAGGCTTCAAAGTAAAAACTTTCTAATATATAGTAATGTTGAATAGAATTTCCCCGTTTGGGATAGATAAAAGTTGCTGATATCTGCAGACGATGCGCCGTTTCCTAAAAATAGGATGCGCCATATCTTATTTCGTTAAAAATAAATCATATTTTTATTCAGAAAATCAATACGCCGCTTTATAAATTAGAATGCGCCTTATGTTTTTATTTATCAAAAATTAATTATATTTATGAAAATTAAATGCGCCGTATAGCAAAAGCTAATACATCGTATCTTCGTTACGCTTCAAAATACAAGATTTTTATTCAGAGTTAAATGCGCCGTATCGATGAAAACCGATGCGCCGCTTTTATTTAATTATTCAAAAATTGTTTTTAATTAATTAATTAATACGCCGTATCTGTAAAACATATGCGTCGTATGTCGGTTAGGGTTTAAAAAGATTTCTGATTAAAAATAGAATACGTCGTATCTAGGGGATAGATGTGCCGTATTCGAATTATTAAACGCGCTGTATATAAAAAATTAAAACTCCATACGCCGCATCTGAATAATAGATGCGCCGTATCGTTTGTATCAGCAGAATACAGCGACAACAGTTAATGCAGAAAAATAAAAGAAAAATAAAAATTACACAAATAAAGAAAAACAAACACACCAACACAGTAAATATGCAAATTATACAATGAATGCAATCTAACTAATATATAATAAAGTTAGTGGTTAGAATCTAAAATATACAAAAAACCTAAAAAGTTAGAAAACCTAATTAAAATACTAACTAGATAAACAGATATTAACAATTCACTCCCCGGCAGCTGCGCCAAAAACATGATGCGTGTCGTGTGTCACGTTGTAGTATAGTTGTTTTGCCTATTCAAGTTTTAAACTTATATTTAGCCGACTTATCCTAACACAGACACTAAAGAGCAGTGTACCCGATCAATATGTAGATAGTGGTAAGCAGAATGTCAATCACTAAGAGTGTAACGTAATATCTAGTTAACCTAATCAGTATTTTAACATCCTAAGTTAGCTTTACTACTTAATCTGTCATAATTCTCAATTTCAGGTCAATTTCCTTAGTCCCGACATTTTCCTATTCATTGAATTTCAATTCAACATTACACGTAAACTGGGTTTACGGATATTCATTTGACGCAACCGGGTAGGTTAAGTCACATTATCATTCATCATACATTTCATAGATTAGGGTTAGTCTACATTTCATCACGACATCATTTGCAATCTATCCCACTTGTAGAATATATACTTTCAAGTTATACTTATTTATTTATCTTTATATAAATAATAAGACATGTTATTAGTTTTTAACCAAATGCACCAAACAAATTCCACTAGGGCATTAATATAATTTTTATATTAGTCATAATTTCACTAAGGTTATAAAACTATATATTACATATTTTGGTGAGCTACCAAATAATAAACATTTACTTGAACTATATATAACAAATAATGCACTAACAAAGTAATAACTATCAAAATACCTAATGTTTACAAAAATTATATTTTTATAATTTTTACAATTTTGTTATATCCCGTCTTGTCCCGTTATATTTTATTTTTAATTAACCCGGTACCCGATAACGCTAAAATATCAAAACTATGCACTAAACGGTACCCCGTAAAAACAAAGTGTACCAAACAATGACCATGACACCACGAAGAGGTGGCCGGCCCATGTGTGTCTAGGGACACATGGTGTTCTCTAAACACCTCACTAAATCCACTACTACCAAACTATCTTTCATAACATGCATGGTACTAAAAATTGAAGATCAAAATTTGCTCTCTTTCTTTCTCCTTGTCCTAGCTCGTTCCAACTCAACATCCAAGAAGAACAAGAAATTTTTCAAGAACAACAATATTTACAAGTAGTAATTATCATCCATTACAAGGTTTTGAAATATAAACCTATGGATTAGTAGGGTTTTCTTCCTAAAATTAGTAATCTTCCAAGTAAGTTCATCACTTTATTTTCACAAGTTCTAGCAAAAATTCCTTACAAGGTTTATGTACTTTTATGGTTCTTGTACTTGCATATAAAAGTCTATACCACAAAACCTAAGTTTACATCATTTTTATGTATATAATGGATTACTTGAGAACCTTTGGAGAAATGGTTGAAAGATGATGTTAGGGAACCCATGACACCCTAAGAAGGTGTATGGTAGTTTAAGGGATGAGTTGATGTTGTTAGTTATAGACTTGGACAAGTAAAAACTCGGAAAAACCATTTTTGGAACAATATAAAAAGCTACTGTCCTTAATTTCAAAATTTGGTAAACTCAGTGAGTTTTGGTTAATTTTGGACTCAAGAACTAGAAAATACACTTTTAGATGAATTCATGGTCGAAAGAACGGATAAAAACGGACTTATAACGAAGGAGATATGCCAAAAACAAAATATACTAACTATAAATACTTTTCCGGAAAAATGTTGCTGATGTACGAATTTGTTTGACCAAAAGTGAGCCTTAGACCTTGTCAAAACTTACCAAACTATTGAAAATATGTTAGTATACCTTTTTGCCTTTTCGGGGATATAAAGAACTTGAGAAACGGCCTTATAACGAATAAGTTACGATTTTTCAAAGAATATTAGTTCACTAAAATTCTACCAGCACTTTTACTCAGAAATTTTTCTAAGTCTACCCAGAAACTTTGCAAACACCCATGTTGGGAGCCATTTTCCCGTCAAATGACTCAGTTCTGGAGTTGGGACTCCAAGGAACAAAAGTTAGAGCACCTGGCCTAGTTTTCAAATCAAAAAGCCGTTTGTCATTTGGACTTAAAATGAGTAATCTACAGCCATCCAAACATTCACAAAAACTGCCCAGAAATGGCAGTTTTGGCCTAAACACCATACTTTTCGACCATTTATCTTAAAATCTGGGAACATTGAGCAAAACTTCACTACTGAACATATTTAGGCTTGGTGCTAAGCTTTCCAGAAATACGAATTTTATTTTCTAACTCTCAATATTCACTGATTTACAACTAGTTTTTCCGAAGCCATTTTTAGCCGTATTTCAGAAATTACTAAGTGTTATATTTACGTCTAAAACCTATATTTTCACTATTATTCACTAAATAACTATCGTATAACATTATTAGACTATATTAACATGTAATATTCAATATGACTTTATACGATGATATTGTTAGGAACACGTTTCACGTTATGAAAAGTGTCGGTCATTATATTTGTAATAGGTTGCTTATTAGACTTATTATGTTTACATTTTATCTTTCATGTTAAGTAAGTTTATGATGTAATGTTACATTGTGTGGAAGTCCAAGGGCCAAGTATGTAATATTGCAAGAATGATTTAGAAACCCTTGGACTCCCCTATAAATACTAAGTGTAAGCCTTGCTTAAGGCTTGTTGGTTCTCTTATGCAATACAAGTTCATTATTTTCACACATTGAGTTCCTTCCATAATTCTTGTCTATTCTTCTTCTTTCTTGGTTAATGATTATATGATTGTTATGTTACAACATGGTGACCTAACAGATATAAATTATATTTTCGACGACTATAAATATTTTGAGTACAAAACGAGTGGTATAGATTATAAGTGCAAGTGCATACACTAACTCATTTCATAATCTAAATTAAATTACATACATTCATTTTAGGTTGCGGCTAGAAGTTGCACCTCATCACTTCAGTTCATACATTTCAGATTGTACCATCACTTAAGGTGAGTTTTCATAGCCACGTATGCATTCTTTTATTGTTTTCAAATCCCACGGGGGAGAATACATTGCACCATTTTTGTACAAACCTAAGTATACAAATTCAAGTACAATGCTTAAGTTACCACATTGCCTATGAAAGTTCCCCTATTATCATGAACCATTAATTGTAATTAAGCGAGAGTGGGTGGATAGATCTATTTATGCATTTGGACCAACATGGAGTCGAGGAGTCGACGCGTCTCACTCTTTTACTTCATTGCACTTATGAATCGTTTGATCTTGTCGTACTTATTTTCAATAAATTTGTAAAACCATTTGGGACCTATGTTTGTAAACTTTTATGTTTTTAATAAAATGATCAAACGTTGTATTTACAAAATGACACTTTAGGTCGTTCAATGTAACCTTGTATGAGATGCCATGATCGTTACACCCGGGAATTCAATTCCGCTGCTATTTAACAGGTAAATTCAGGGTGTGACAGATAAGTACCAGAGCAAAGGTTATAGCGAACTAGGTTGTCCTTGTATCCTAGACTATAACTACCCTATAGTAACATCTCATCATTACATCATAAGTGCATATTCATTTTTATGAGATTTCATTAAACGGGTTATTCATTTAATTTTACATTGTTTGTCATAGAGATATGTCTACAGATTCACATCCCATCATACTTTCATCTGACACTGACATGCCGGATGCCATGTCATCTACTACTGTTCCATCACCAGCCCATCCAGCACCTGTTGCATCACCCATCATTCCAGCACCTCAGTCACCGTTAGTGACAGTTGTTCAAGATACCAAGGCCTTTTATGAGGACGAGGTAGCCCCTACTCCATAGATTTCTCCATTTGCACCATCCTCTGTGTTGCGTGCACCCACATCATCATTACCTCATGCTGCTCCTGTTCATTCAGAACAGACTCTCCCTGTCCGTCGTCGTAGGACATTCAGGAATGCTCGAAAGAGTGTTCGCATTGTTACTCCCACTCCTATGATACCTGTTACTCCTACATCACCATCACCATCTGTTACCTCTGCTATTGCTCCTACACCTACTCTGCCCTCGCCGCTTGAGAAGTGTGCAAGGCTTACCACCTCACCATTACCTACTGAGGCTTCTGATCTTCCACCTACTCAGTACCATGTAGGTGAGAGCTCGCGTGCGGCTGCAGCGAGAGAGCCTACTACAGTGACCCTAGATTCCCAGTTAGCTGACTTACAGGGACAGATTGATAGGTTGAGACTTCAGGTGGATGTGACCGTTGATGGTAGACTTGAGACTATGGAGGAGGTGGTAGAGGGTTTAGTGTTAGGACGAGTTGGTATTGATGTGTCTTATCATGGTTTAGAGACACGTCAGGGGCAGAACTAGGAGAGGGTTGTTCAGTTGGGTCATCAGATGTCTATGGTTTGGGATTGGTTTGTTTTGGTTTGGGATTGGTTAGTGAAGTCAGAGACTAGAGAGGCTGCTCTTCAGCTTAGAGTCGAGCATCTCGAGGAGATTGTCGTCATGTTTGATCGGGAGATCCGCCGTCTTAGGGGAGGACCTGGACCATTTGGAGCACCTGGACCATCTGGAGCACCTGGACCATCCGGAGCACCTGGAGGCGCCTAGACATAGACTTGTATTATGTAGCTTTTACTATTATCCTAGTCCCGGGGTGTGGGACATAGTTTAAAGAACTTGTTGTATTTTGGTTGTTGTACAAACAAATGTATCAAGTACGACTCTACTATGTAGGAATGGTTGTGCTATATATATATATATCGGTCCATGTAGGCCGAAATTTTCATGTATTATATTCATGTGTTGTGATTATATTTATGATGTTTCGTGGTTGCTCCTTATTATTATTGTATTTATACATGTTGTGGTTGTATTTATACATGTCGTGGTTGTACTTATACAGGTTGTGGTTGTACTTATTCATGTTGTGGTGGTATTTATGTTTGTTGTGGATTTATATACATCGTATGATGATCAATTATTAGTATGATTTCTCATGGTTTAGTTTCGTTGTGACTGATCAGAAATATGCTACCAAGGAAAGAAAAGGCCGCACCGGCCATGTCACAAGCCGCTATAAGGAAACTTGTGAAAGATAGCATAGCTGAGGCAATAGTGGTTGAAAGAGCTAATGTTGCTGCAAGGGCAGCTGAAGCTACTACTCAAGTAGAAACATCTGAACAAGCTAGCAATGCAACTGTTAGACGTAAGTGTACGTACAAGGATTTCAAAAGTGGTGATCCTATAAAATTCAAAGGTACTGAAGGAGCTATTGCTATGATCCGTTGGTTTGAGCATACCGAATCGGTATTTAGTTTATGCAATTGTCCCGAGGAGTCCAAGGTAAAATTTTCTGCTAGCACACTTCTTGACCAAGCTATGTCATGGTGGAATACTTATGCAAAACCTATGGGTATGGAAAATGCTTACAAACTTTCGTGGGACGAATTCAAGAAGTTGTTGACTAAGAAATTTTGTCCTCGTACGGAAGTGAAAAAGATGGAGACCGAGTTTTATGAGCTCGTGACTGTGGGAAATGACATTGAGACATACATCCGAAGGTATCAAGAGTTAGCTGTTTTATGTCCGTCTATGGTTCCGGATAATGAGAAATTGTTGGAAAATCTCATCGGTGGTTTACCTGAGAACATCCGTGGGGGTGTGATTTCTTTTGACCCACAAACACTAGACGAGGCAATTAGGATGTCTCAAAAGCTTATGGCTCAGATTATAAGTAAAGGAAAGTCGGCAAACAATACCAACAACAACAACACCAACCCAAACCGTAACTATAACAACAACCCCAACAACTACCGAAACAACAACAACAACAACAATTACAACAATAACCGAAACAACTCCAATAACAACAACAACAANTGTGATTTCTTTTGACCCACAAACACTAGACGAGGCAATTAGGATGTCTCAAAAGCTTATGGCTCAGATTATAAGTAAAGGAAAGTCGGCAAACAATACCAACAACAACAACACCAACCCAAACCGTAACTATAACAACAACCCCAACAACTACCGAAACAACAACAACAACAACAACTACAACAATAACCGAAACAACTCCAATAACAACAACAACAAAAGAAAGTGGGACAACAACCAGGGTGGCAATGCTACTCAACCACCACCCAAGAAACAAGATAATGCAAAGGCCTATGCTGCAGGTCCAACTGAGAATAGAGGTTATCATGGTACTTTACCCAAATGCAACAAATGTCAAACCCATCATAACCCTGGAAATTGCCCAAAACCTTGTAATAACTGTGGGAAGATTGGTCATCCAACAAAGGAATGCAAAGCTCTGCGTGTGGCGGATAATCAGAAACCTCCAGTAACATGCTTTGGCTGTGGAGAAGTTGGGCATTACATGAATAAATGTCCAAAAGGAAAGAATCAAGGTTCGGGAAACCAAGATGGAACAGCTACAGGAAGGGCTTATGTTAAGGGAGGAGGTGATGTCAGGGAGGATCCGAATGTTGTTACGGGTACGTTTCTCATCAATAATCGTTGTGCAACCATTTTATTTGATTCAGGAGCCGATAGAAGTTTTGTTTCTATTGCATTTGCATCTTTACTCAACATTGAACCAACTACAC
This sequence comes from Artemisia annua, assembly GCA_014162995.1. Lineage (NCBI taxonomy): Eukaryota > Viridiplantae > Streptophyta > Magnoliopsida > Asterales > Asteraceae > Artemisia > Artemisia annua. Next base: position 157,059 of record LBNU01024738.1, on the reverse strand, counting down.
TGTAGCCTCTCGTAAATTCCCGTACGATTAGTAAATACGTAAACTGGAATAAAGGTATTTCGTTATTTAAATGTCCCTTTTTACGAGTGACAAATTTTTTTTTTATGCATGACGTATTATGTGAATCTCTATGACATTGTGAAATGATCATTTACCTAGTAACGATGCTTGCACACAAACCTAGATAGTCTAAGTATCGCGAATATATTTTTAACGTTTATATTTAATAAATATACGTTTCGTATATTTATTGTACGATATTTATATATATCCGGAACCTACGAAAATTCCCGGGATTGGTCAATAATATTTTTGGAACGTAACCCGACTCTTGAAATTCACTAAGTGGGCCCCCGTAGCTTATTGGGCTTTTAAACCCAATTACATAACCAAACGGACTCCTTTGTTGTTTTCTTTTCTTCTTGTCTGATGGGCCAACGCAAACCACCAGCCCAAAGGGCTCTAAGCCCAAACGACACCCTTTTATTTTTTTTCTTGTTTTCCTTGTTTGCCCGACGAGACCAAGCCACAAAACACACCATTTTTCTTGCAAACTCGACACATAAGACCTCAATATTTTTACACAACTTGATTTGTGACCCAGCTAACTTTCAAATGTGACAAACCCCGTTCATTTTCATACTCGTTTGATACACTAAATTTGGCCAAAGTGAAACGATGAAACCAAGTCTACTTGATAACCCAAAACGTGGCAAGACATTCCCTAGCACCTCTCAATCACACCAATGCCCACGAAACTGACATAGATACACTGTAGAGTGTCAGGAACGAACAGGAGAACTCCCTTACACATTCCTTTGGTTGTTTGTGAACGATTGGGCAACAAAGTGGTGCCTCCCATGTCTAACGAGCCAACACATCACATTTTGGCCTCATTCCCTTGTCCTAAACCTTCACAAGACTCTTACCAACTCGTTATTTAACAGCCATGCATGTTTCCTTTGATCACACACACTCAAACATTACCAAATATAGTCGTACGTGGGGTTTTGATATCAAGTTTGGGACGAAAAGTTGAGCTAACGTTCGAAGTATACAAGTGATCCAAGTGTACCATCATTAGCTCGTTTTGAACCTTGCTAGGCTGTGAACATTTCCACAATTCGTCACTCGTTTCAATTCGAACCAAACGCTAAGAAATCTCCACCCCAAGAGGTGAGGTGAGAATATGGAGAACTTTTATTATATTTCATTTTCATTCTCGTACATATTTCTTATCTATTTATTTCGATACCTATAAACACGACACACCTATATTTTTCAACATACTATTAGTGTTACACGTTAACTAATGAAAATAACACGTTATTATACTTCTTGACCCATTCGAAAAAGACTTAGAATATTTTCTAAGTGTTAAAACTGTTTTTCAAAATGATTTCCAACAAACACTTAGCCTCGTTATTTCGTAATATACAAACATAACATATAAATTTTATTCGTCATACTAATTATTTGGAACCTTAACAAATAAGGTGTACAAACGTTCGAACTTAAAAACTATAAATGATCAATGCATTCGACCCCTTTTGTGACCCCATGGACAATTCGAACAAAAACCTCAACACTTAGAATTTTTCTAAGTGTTGACAGTTTCAAAATATGAGTTTGGTCATGAGCTTTGGCCTCGTTATTAGAAATCTAGACACACGACCCACTCTTTTTATTACATGACCTCGTTACTAGCTTGGTAAACAATCAAGAGACACACTTTATTCGAATTGAAGTGCTCTTATGACCCATTTACTCGACCCCTTTTGTCTCGATCAAAATCAGTTTTTACAAAACAAAATAAGCCAAACGTGGGCTTATATCAAGCCCATTAAGAACTTATGATACACTGGGCCTGAAAGCCCAACTCCAACATTTTTATACTTCTAATATGAGCCCAAGTCAGGGCCCAAACCTTTTGAAAGCCCATTGGATCTAAAAACGTTATTGGGCTTTACTATTAGCTCGTTAAGGCCCAATTAAGAAAATAAGCACTTTTTAAGCTTTTAAGCTATTGAAATAAGTTATTTTGAATGTACTGAGCTTATTGAAAATATAAATGATAAACTTTGAATTTGGTAAATTTTTGGACTAACTTTGCAAATTTTTCATAACCGAGGACTAAAACTGCCAAATTGGGAAACTTAGAGTAAAAACTGTCAAATCTGAAATCCTTGAGTACTAAACTGTTAAAAATAATACTTGGAGTTGAAAAATGTAATTATTGATATAATTTGGACTTAAAATGAAACAACCGTTAACTTTGGACTAACGGTGTAAAATTATATTCGTTAAAGTTAAAAGTGTAACTTTGGTAAAACATGAAGGACTTTTCTGCAAATATTATTTTATAAAAATAATATTGTTTATATATAAATGAACATGTATTCAGGATTAAAGAACGAGATAAGATTTATATATATATATATATATATATATATATATATACGTTATATAATTAATATTAACGATATATAACGATACGTGACTGGTCGAGGTAAACCAAGCGGTGAAGCTTAAGAACCTCGGGTCGTAGTCCCATCGAGGGTTGAATGGATCTTAGTCGTTCAAAACCGTGAGTTATGTGATGTGAATGGGTTTAAAGATATGTTTCGGTTTTGTTTACGCTACTAAACGTTATTTAAAACTTAATAAAAGTAAAACGTGAGTAAAGAAGTTAAAATGAACGAGAAAAGAAAACATAAACGTAAAAAGAAATAGAAGAAAGAAATAAAAGAAATAAAGATAAAGTAAATAAAAGAAATCAAAATGAAATACGAAATGTAAAATGTTTTTAGGTTTTAAATTTAATTAATAAAAGAAAAGTAAAGTAAATGTTTAAAAGAAAATAAAACAAGTAAAAGAAAAATAAGCTAAGTTAAAAAGAAATTAAAGAAAATTCGGCAGAGTTTCGTTTAGGAATGAACCAAACAAAACTCCACTCGAAGAACGATGGAGAAAATAAAAGTCTTACTCGACTTGTAAAAGAAATAAGAAAAGAAGAGGAGAAAACTAGACACGACTCAAAACAAACTTAGACCAAAATGAAACTGACACAAAAAACTTTAAAACAAACTTGCTACCCTTAAAACCAAACTCGCTAGACCTAGGACAAATCCAAACTCGCTACAAAATAAAAAAGGAAACTCGCTAGGCAGTTTTATGGACCAAACTCGCTAGCCTTCTCACAATACCAAACTCGCTAGGGCTTTAGTCCCAAACTCGCTAGGAAACATGATACTCGCTAGGGAAGGCTCAAACTCGCTAGGATATAGACCAAATATAGAAGATACTCGCTAATCTCTAAAACCCATACTCGCTAGCTAATACAAAAACCTAAACTCGCTATTAAACCCTAAAAAACTTCAAACTCGCTACTAAACCCTAAATAACCTACTGGACTCTAAAAATTTTTAACGTGACACAAAAATTTAATAAAAGGTAAATAAAACTTGTAAAAACTTGATAAATAAAACGTTAAGACACTAAAATAAGCTTAGAAATAAGCAAATAAGCCACGGCTTCTTTTGCAAGCCTTAACCCATAAGCTTTTTATGAAACTCAAATGAAAAACATGCAAAGGTGACAAGAAAATTAATAAAAGCTTGTAAAGATTAAGAAAGAACTTGTAAAGATTAAAGCAATAAAATGACAATAAGTAAATCAAGACATGAAAATTAAATTGACATAGATTTAAATGACCAGAAAATAAAACTTACATAAAAATAAATGACATGAAAAATTAAAATGAAAAACTAAAGACTTGCTTCAAAATGAAGCTTAAGGTGGGTATTTAAGGTTTCCATGGTGGATTCCTTTTACATCAAGCCCCCTTAACTCTATTTGTTTATGAAATGACACATAAACTACTATTACACTACTAAACGACTTCTAGAAAGTAAACTTAAGTCCTTGTGATCTTGAGGAATATGTTAACGAGTCTTCATAAAGTCTTCAATGATATAAAAGTGACCACTTGCTCGAGTTTGGGAAGCTTATACATGATAAAATTCATCGTCCCTGATTTTTCACAAGCTCCCAAACTAAGCGTAAAAACGGATCATTGTTTAATTACAAGTTAGATGCCAACGCTACTCATGGAAGTTACTCGTGTACCTCTTGCTCCCATTTTCCTATTTTTGTATCTCTTTATTTTATTTTTGTGAGAGAAATGAATTTCTTCATAAGCATCTTGTTAGGTCATATACAATCGTGTATATGTGATTTGATACAACAAAACTACATATGCTTCAATGAAGATAATTGAAGGACTAAATATGTATAATGAAGATTCTACAAGCTGGTGGAGTACATGCAAAATACTTATCTTTATTAGAAGATTACAGAAGATATTATTTTACTTGTAGGATAAGTTTGTAACCCTAGCATCTCTATTATATAAAGAGATGATAGGCACGTATGTTCAAAGTAGAAAAACAACGACACACAAAAACATACACGTTTCATATATTAGTTAGTTAGTTAGTTCATAGCTTCAAGGTTGTAAAACCCTATCACTAT